>JAHWFP010182713.1:0-13287 GCA_023313725.1 Lithobius niger
AATTATTTTTCATTCGTTAACGTTCGTTGTCTTCAACCACTTCAGTTATCTAGTGCAGGTCTGTTAATTAGAATTTAATTATGTAAGTCTCAATATTTGTGAATTTTATTTTACATTCTTGAAAGAGGCAGGGGAGGGGGAGCGCTCAGTTGGTTCGCCTTGGGCGCCAAGAGGGATAGCTACGGCCCTGGGTTGGTAACCTATACGTGTCAAAATATGCCAGCAACCTTGCCAAATTGTTAGGAACCACCCCTCAATCAATAATGACGTAATGTATAAAATTCTGAAATACACTTTAGGTATTTTCTTTCTTCACCTTTCAAATGGTCAACGTGGCTGAGCGGTGAGAGAGCTCAGCCTGGTTGCTGCAGGTTTGTGGATCTGGTCAAACCCCTGGCAATGGAACCTTGGCAAAGTCCCTGCTAAGACTGCCGGCCAGGGTAGCGTGTGAGGCTACCACGCTCCTTCAATGGCTATGGGAACTATTCTGGCCAGCTCTGGACAATCTTTCGGCCGCTACGATGATTGGAGGTTTCCCGGTTCAAATCATCGGGTTCACTTCTCCTTTAGGAGATATTTCTACTCAAAAAAAGTCTGGTAATGTTCAAAATTAAGCCGGTTCAGCCACACGAGCATTAAATTTCTTCGGCTGACTTTAGGCTCAAAGAAATTTATCAAAAAAAGAGAGAAAAGTACCTTCCTCAAGCAATCATTTTCTTTTTTAGGGGTAAATCGGGTTTAATGAACCCTACCCAATGATTTTATCGCAGAACAAGGGACGCAGATGTTACATCCATCACGTGATTTATGTCCCTCCCTAACAGGGCCAACAATCCACTACTCCTTTAAGTCTTAAGGTTTTTACGAACGAACCACTCAGACTTAAACGCCACAGAACACATAAATCGGTCTACCGATGCTACACTTAGTCAAATATTATGGAAATTGGATAATCATCACGAATGACTAGAGGTAGCCATCCATCACAACAGCGCACCAATTCAAAATGGCGTTTGTTTTTATAAGCATTACAAATGTGCAATTGGAAACTGCGCCCAATGCAGTACTATTTTGATTTATAAACGCACCTTAATTTGCGGTAGGATAATGTCTACCTAAGATGACAGCATAAACACACATAATAATGTGTGGAGTCTAATTTATGAGAGCGTTATTACAGATCGCAAGTCTAAAATCGCTCCGATTCTTGGACATGAGGCTATATCACATTGGTTATTTTTTTTTCTTGCGATTAAAAAACTCAGGATATTAAAAATTAACATCGAAAATAACGATAAAATTGCTTACGATTTATGAATAAACAATGCAAAAACTAGAATTCATGAATCAAGTGATGTTAAGTTTTAAAACGCAAAACTGTAGAGTAGATGCACTGACGTCACATTCTCTGCTGACTCGCATTCGGTAGACAGTCGTTAAAATAAAACGGAGAATGATCGCCTGCCACGCGGGCAGCCCGGGATCAATTCCCGGCCGATGCACCAAAATCAGTCAATAACGTGAGTTCAGAACCGATTGGAAAAATTGCTTCGTCAGGAGGAATTCTTTATTTTATTGTCACGGGTTATGGACTACAAGCATTTACAGTTTTTTTATTTTCAATTTTCCTGACATTTACAGGTTTTCCAGGTGAATACAATGGCAATTTCCAGGTGTTTACAAATTGTTTAGTAGTTGTGGCCGATGTCTGGGTGGCTCTGCTTACGTGTGTGTATTCATACGAAACGACAAAAGAGGTGCTGAATTGTAAAAGTTACGTTGTTTAGTCAGTGGAGGAAATTACCAACGCACCTCCTTTACGAATAATTATTCTAGATTAGCAAAGGTGATCACTGAGTTTGGTGGCACATGAACGGCTGATGTAGGCTTGACAATGCCAGCAGCCACCTCCATAGCGGTTAGTCGCTAGGTATCTGATAGTGTCTCGCCGTATTAAATCTGCTCTGCAAAAGTAGAAAGATGACAAAGTGAGTCAGCTATGGCTCACCTAAGTACAATCTTGAAGGTGGAGGCCCTTTCTCCTTCCACCCGAATTCTAATACAGGAATATTGTATAACATTTTAGAAAGACTACTTTTCATTTTTGGTGGTTAAAATCGTTCTCACCCAAATGTGAGAAAGAACAAAAATTTGTAAAGTGAAGGTAGCAAAGTTTAGGTTGTCGTATAGGCTACAATCGTGAGACACACGTGTAAAATGAAAGTGTAACTGTTTTTTTTTTTTATAAATTTTGAAGAGCTTGAAGTCAGCCGAAGCAATTAATGCTTGTATGGCTGAACCGGCTCAATTTTGAACATTACCAGATTTTTAGAGAAGAAGAAAAATCTGGTAAAGGGAGGTGCCAGCCCGGGGATTCGATCCGGGAAACCTCCGATCATCGTCGGGGCCGAAAGACTGTCCAGAATTAGCCAGAATACATCCCATAGCCTCTCACGCTACCCTGGCCGGCAGTCCTGGCGGGGACTTTGCCAAGGTCCCCTTTCCAAGGGTTCGACCCGATCCGCAATCCTCCAGCAACCAGGCTGAGCTCTCTCACCGCTCAGCCACGATGACCACATCGTTTTCTAAAATGGATATACCAGCAAGTTTGTCAAGAGTACATTTATTTATGATAGTGAAAGTCTTGTAAAAAGGGTAGCAGCAAACGGACTTATGTTTCGTTTATTTATTTATTTACGTATGTGTTATTTTTTCCTATTTTCGTGTATTAACGCTATTAAATTCGCCATGAGAAACGCAAACCCTGAAGCGTTTGCAATCAAACAACGACACAAAGAAACTAACAAACAAAACCAAAAAAAAAAAAAATAACGCCACCTGTAAATGCCTTGAAGGCGTGAATGACTGAAAGAAAAAAAACTTCTGAACAAATTGACGTGTCGGCAGGGAGCGTGTAATTTGTTATTTACGTTCCTTCCCAGCTCAAAAATTTAAAAAAGAAGCAATAATAACTTTCAAGTTATGTACAAGTTCGGTCTAAATTTGCATAACCTCTCACTGTTTGCCTCGTAACTCGACGCAACATAATGTTTGTACGTAAATCAAATAGAATGGGCTAGTCCTAATATTACTTCGTGGCTAGCGGTATTCTTTGCCTAAAACGACAGTTACATGTTCAGGAATTTCATTCACGCCTAATGAGAATTTACAACGGTCTTGCTAATTAATTTCCCGGAAATTTTTAGCACGTGAACTAAAAGCTATGCAAATTGGATTCAGCAGTACGCCGACTAATTGCTGACCGAGATTCAATCAGCCTGGTACAAATTGGTGTCCTTTTTCTTTCTTTCTTTCTTTTGTAAATTAAAAAAAAAATCATTTTTTGCTCTCATCATCTGTGAAGTTAACTAACTCTCAAGCTGATAAACAGGCTTAACTTGACCCTTACATTAAACGTTTTAGACTCGCAAGCCTAACAAGAGAAGAGACAAACCGAGCATTGGAATCGAAAATCCTCCGATCGTGGTAGGACCAAAAGAAACTCCAAACCAGCCCTGAATAGATCCCATAGAAGCTGAGGAATCTGGTAGTTTATAGCACACTATCATGATGCGGAAAAAAGGTTGAGGAAAAAAAAGGTCTGTGGAAAAAAGGGCCGGCAAAAAAGGTCCCAGGGAAAAACAACCGGGGACCTTTCTGTGGATAAAAAAAAAAATAATAAATTGCACAATTAAAAAAAAGTCGAAAATTGGTTTTTTCCGATTTTTTTTTAATAGGTTAGGGTTAAGTTAAAGAAAAATTGGCAATAAGACAGTAGCGAAAATTATACACTAGGTTATTTATTAGGTTAAGTTAGTTGCCTTGGCTCGAATTTAAGCAGGCAAAGAACACAATTTTTCCCCACGCTTTTTCCTGGACCTTTTCTTTGTATAGATTAGGTTGGTTGACTTGCCTTGGCTCAAATTCACCTGACTGATTTTTTTTGTATTTGCCTCCGGCTTTTTCCCCCGGACCTTTTCCCGCGGACGTTTTTTCCTCGGAACCTTTTTCCGAGGATTTTTTCTACTTTTTTCAACGGATATTTTCATGCAGACCTGCTTTTCCTGGCTCCTTACTCCCCGGACCCTTTTTCCTAGATTCCCAGGCTCAAATCAGCTCTCATATTTTAATTATCCATGCTGATCCAAACAACGACGTCCGAGTCTAAGGACATAAAAATCAGCATCTTTAAGTGTAGCACTGAGAAAATTCAGTTACATTTTTTACTACTGTAAGTACGTCTTTCCCATAACTTACATTTCGGCAAATTTTAATTTTGATTCAGTCAGAAAGAATGCATACGATTTCGGTTTGTCCGGGTGTGTCTATAGGCCCTACACCGCATTAAATATCGAACATTTTGGTTCACCCTTATTCATATTAGCAGTCCCTTACCAACCATCTGTTCTGAAGTTTTAAATTGCTCTTTGTACCTCAGCAATATGGTGTAGCTTCCGGGAAATTCTAACAACACTCTGTCGCAATTATATATATAACACTTTCAGTGCCTGACATACGTTGTTTAATTTTTTTGGCGTCAAATAATGGGCACCTATTAATACAAACTGTTAAGTCGTCAGGCAGCACCGAACATTTTTAGAGAACTATGACTTTTCACGGTGGCTCCCTCTTTACTGGGTCATGTTTAGTAGGTTACTTACCTCAACAGGTGTCTAATCCGGAATGCCAGATCCAAAGAACGACGTGTAAAGACATTGACGTATCTTCGCTCCTGTCGATCATTATCCTAAAACAAGTTAAACTAATTAAATAACAAAAATTAATAAAGACAAAATTTAATTGGCACTAAGTAAGTTGTAGTTATTCTTCAGATTCGGTAACTGTGCACCTCTTAACATGCATTTAAAACTAACAAGAAGATTTTACAGCACAAGGCCACAGTTATTCGAAGCTGCCCCACAGTTGGCCTAGCATCAATTAAAGCTGGTTGATGCTAGGGCAATGACATTTTTCATGGTGTGAACAGGGAGCTAACTAATTTTATTGAACAATGCCCTTGACACAGTTTTTCATGGTCATCGAAATTTTAACTTTAAACAGAGCTTCGTGGGTCATCAGTCTAGGTTTGAAACTTGTATAGGCAAAGCACCACCAATTCTAAAAACGGAAGGAAATTCAGGTCTTTAGTTTTAGGATTTAGGAATTATGAAAATTGCAGGCATCTTTCTACTTTATAGCCTGAGTGGATTCCTTGCTAACCTGTTTTGCGCGAAATGAGTAAAAAAGTGAAACCTTTTCGAATCAGACATAGTGTCCGCGGCCTATCTTGAGTTCGCCCCCAGAACGACACAGATAATCAATTATATGTTTTTGGTAGCAGAGTGCCTTGTTGATATCCAAGATGGTTACAAAAACAATGGCGGCCGTCGATTAATGCCGCCCCCTCCAGGAAAACGTAGCCGCTCATAAAATACCTGCAGAACTGAAGATAAACTACGTACACAATAATCGCTGTAAATAATAAATTATTTCGTTATTTATTATTTCTCCTTCGTTTTGATCCTTTTTGAGTGCATATTGATTTGTATTGCTTTTCCATTGCCTATGGCCCAGCACATTCGGTCGAATGGAGTCCTGGTCGTGGTTGTGACCTTAATAACGGGTTCAGCGACTTATCTTACTAAACCGAAAATAATAAATTGTAAGCAAAAAAACCGCCAGTTTTCGGCCATTGTACGTCTGTGATATCAAAAACGAGCCAAGTTTCCACTCATCAGATATACAACGCAACTTTAAAACTTGGCGCATTGCAAGCCTTTTTTTTTTTTTACTTGAATAGTTCGGCTATATCTTACTTTTTTAGAATAAATATATATATATACATACAGTGAATTTTATCGAAATAATGTTAAAGATTTTTTCTGACAATATCTTTTGCTTGAATCAATTTACAATAAAGTTTTACAACTCAGATGTTGGCGTTTTGTTGAACTACTGCAGACTAGCGTGCTGTAATGTAAACTACAGCTTTTAGTGTGGTGTATAACGCAGTGTTATTTGTGAACCCTTCCTGACGTTACGAAAATCGGAACCTCCGCGATTCGCTACCGAGTTTTTCAGTTCGTAAATAGTTTTTCGTAACCGAGAGCAGATTGATCGTCGGAGTGACCAACCGATCGTTTCAAACTTCGTGCGCGCGAAACAATAATGAAACAGCAGCAGGAACAACAACAATTAACTAACGCTTATTTTGATGCCGGTTGTGCATCTTGGGTCTTCCAAACGAAAGGCTTGCAATGCGCCAAGTTTTAAAGTTGCGTTGTATGTCTGATAAGTGGAAACTTGACTCGCTTTTGATATCACACACAAGTGGCCACATCGGTAAAGGAGGTATGGCAGTGATATGGTAATGGACTGTTTTGCCGGTTCAAATACGGGTCATGCCACTCATTTATTTTTTGATTAATTTTCCTGAAAACTAATTACAACTATTGTTGTGTTCATGGCGTAAGATTAAGTTGGTACTAGCCATATGGTTCGCTTTGCTCACTCCATTGGCGTAGATCCATGCTTCATGTAATTTCTTTGATTCCAAGAGCATCACAAACGCGATGTACTGACTATTTCGACGCAAACTAATTGCAATTACTGTTCACAGTTCGTCCATCACATTCCTCAGCACGCCTGCATTTCATCTATATCATTCAAAACACACGATTTGTTCCCCTTTATGCACATTTGTTCGTGTACTTCTCCAGAAGTAAGCCCCTACGAAGGTAAAAGTAAAAGAAAGATTGTGACAGAAGCGAGAAACTCTCTGAAAAGGTTTAGTTTACGTGGAAATTGCTCACTTTGCTCGCTCAATCCGTGCACTTCCGTGTTTCAAAAACGGAATGTTTGACAATCCTTTTAAAGCCTACACTTCTGCCTTTTTCCGTGTGCATCAGTCACTCGAAGCAAAACAATTTTAAGATCATTCGTACATTCGTACTTTGAACAGCAATCTCAAAGTTCATAACACGTGTCAACAATAGCTGGTCCGAAAACAATGTGAATTTTGATTTCCTACTGATTTTGAGACCATATCTTCGTTATTAATAAAATCGAGTTGTCGCGTAGGATGGACGGCAACGAGACGGCCGCCACAAGACGGCCGCAAGTAATTGATAGAGCACATATCCGTTTTCATTGTCGGTCGCTCACCCTTTTTCTTTGCTACCGTGGGAACAATGGGCCCACTCGCCCTCTTACTGATTGTTGAAGCTTCGTTTGTTAATAGAGTTGTCGCATAGGATGGGCGGCAACGAGACGCCCACAAGACGGCCGCCACAAGACGGCCGCAAGTAATTGATAGAGCACATATCCGTTTTCACTGTCGGTCGCTCGCCCTTTTTCTTTGCTACCGTGGGAAGAATGAGCCCGCTCGCCCTCTTGCTGATTGTTGAAGCTTCGTTTGTTTAATCCTCCCTTACAATGTCGCCAATGCCTATTTATTTATTTCACGTGTACAAAGGCGTAATTATTTATTTCCGGTATACAAAGGCGTATTTATTATTTCACATGTACAAACACGTATTGCAACCATTTTTGCAGGAAACAATCATATGTCATGTAAGTGTATGGATCCCGGAACAAGGGATACGCTGAATGAGGGAGTGAAGCAAACGAAAAACACCGTTTGCTAGACAGGGTACGCAAAAACACATAGACGGGATACACGCATTCCGTAAAATACATGAGGAAGGAAATCGTCCCAGTGTTTTTAACGGTGCATCAAACACCACCCGTGCGTAGCACGGGCTTCTGCTAGTATTATGATACGTTTCTGTTTCTTCTTATTGATGCAAAACATGACATCGTAGTTTTATCAGGCAATGTTTACTTTGGAAGGTCAAAGTTGGTTCAGGCATAATAAACTTTGCATGAACAAACTGTGACGTCATGGACAAACGACATGATGGTAAAAAAAATTTTGACGTTATATTTGCAATTTTTTTCGCGTGTTGAGGGCCATAAAATAAAGCTATAGCGATATAAATAGATCTAACGGTTGCGCAATTTACTTATCTTTCCTTTGGCCCTACTCCCATATTTGTAGGTACCTTGTTTGAAGAAAAGCAGAGATACACGCACACACACACGCACATCAATGATGTAGATTTTAGAAGCAAATTCCCGGACCCCCCCTTGTCCAACTTAATTGATTCACATATTCACAAATTGGCCATAGAAAGCATGTGGAAAGTTTGGTATGAATGGACGATGGGTTATAAAGTTACCTTATAGAGACAGACAGACAACAGCTGAAGATGAGAAGCTCACTCGCACTGTTTCCCACCGCACCTGACTAAAAGAAAAGTACCTACATGGTACGAGCATATCCTTTCTTCTTTACCTTTTACTTTGTAGCGCCATAGACGCAGCAAGCCCATGTAAACAAATCATCTTTTAGGCTTTATTTCTTGGTGGTGGTGGTAAAACAACTACCTTTTTTTCCCGTTTAAGATCATATAATTGTATTCTTTTTATCCAGAGAAAATTCATTGCAATTTACCACCGTCTCACACCGATTTATAGCCAAATGTAACAATATTGTGTGCCGATTCAGTCATTGCCAAAGACTTATTTCCAAATTTGGCCCCAAAACTGCCGTGAAGGGCCAAGAGTGACAACGTCATCATTGCACTGCTCACAACACATGGGCCTTAGTGGTACAGTGGGCTGATCGCCTTGCTGCGTCTACTGGCCTGCTAAGTCCCAAGTGTGGCGAGTGGATAGACTTCAGTGTGGCGAGCAGATAGACTTCAGTGTGGCGAGCGGATTGGCCGGACAAGAAGAAGAAATTGAAGAACCGTAGGATCAAGAAGTGATAACGGTAAGAAACTGTTTGTAAAGTAACCTCAAAGGTGGCCTGGTGAGAAGACGTTGGCGGTACATTAATCTGAGCAAGACAGAAACCACAACTGGTCCGACCCGGACTCGAACCCAGAACCTGTGATTAGTAATTTACTGTACCGTTTCACCGTTCCCCAAACCTCTACGTCCCTGGTTTCACTAGATTTTGTAGGTAACTATCTCAACTTTTCCTTGTAATATCGGGATTTGGTAAAGTAGGATTAAGTGTGAACTATGTGTGATTCAGTAAGCAAAGTGTAGGAAGGAGCAGGCCCAGACTGGTCCACCGGAAAATAGGGATTTTCCAGGTGGGTCCCTTCGGCCAGGGCCAGGGGCCCCTTCCTCAACCCCCCCCCACCCCCCTGCCAATATTTTGTATAACGTTTTTGAAAAATGTATCTTTTCTGTAGGCTATGCATCACAATTTTATCCGCTACCACTTTACAAAAATGTCATGTAGGATTGGGGGGGGGAGTAAGGCCCCATGGTAAGAGTTCCCCTGTGAGTGGTTTCCCGATAGAAATTCAGTTCCCATTCTGGAAAGGGGCCGTTCATTACGTCACGTTTTTTTGGCTTGTTTTACAACACCCCCTCCCCATTCCTTTGTCACAGACGTCACAGTCTTCAAAAACGCACCACAAAAAATGGTCACTCCATAACACCCCCCCCCCCTCCCTCCTTCCCTCCTCTCGCACACCCACACACAGACACACCACCGTAATACAAAGTACTTCAAAATCAAGGATTCGACTTTCTTCAAAAAATTGCTAGTTTTATCCGGGGGAATTAACGTTACAAACATTTTTTTAGGAAATGATGGTAAGTTACAAATTGTTAGATGATTGCATCGAAATGAGATTTTTATCAGAATATTTTTGATTTTAATCGAAATGAGTTAAAATGTCATCAGGAGTGATGCGAAGAAATGTTAACTGATGATTCTATTTCAACCAGAGTTTGAATTAGTCACGTGACCAGTCTACCTTTATTCAATTATTTCAAAGAAAACGTTCGCTCTACCCAAAACTTATTTCACAATTAGATCTCTCTAGAACTGCGCACCGATTTCCAGCAGAAAACTGTGGGTGACGAACCTAAAATATCAATGATTAAAAAAAAAACGGAGTTGAAATAGTCGAATTAACAAGGTTGGCACAAGGTACTTGATGAGTTGAAAGTCTTGAATTTGTTACAACATTCAAGGCCTTGAATTCTTCGAAATTGTTATCTACGACCTTAAATCTTTGAATTTATTTAATTTATTTTTTCGTTTTAAATAACTAGCACGTTTGTCGTAAAATGTCGTTGAGCTTCTAAGAATTAAAATGAGTCTAGGAAAAAAAAAGGTTGGTGGGGGAAAAGGCGAAGGAAAACCACGTTTCCTGTTGAAACTCATTAGCCTGCTTTGTTAAAATCGAGCCACGGCAACTACCGAATCTATAACGTACAACCTAACGTATAACACTAACAACGACACGAAAAAGCCACACAAAAAACATTTTTTTCATCTGGCTTTTTTTCGACGGCTTTTGTTCTTCAGTTTTATTTATTTTTTATTTCTCGCACGGTTAAAATATGAACATTTTAGTGTTGTTTACGCGTAAGAAAAATCCGCTCTCACAGCGTTAGCTTGATAAAATGCGCTAATGATTTTACTAAGCGTATATCCGGTGCCCATTGCAGCCAGCTCAACGACTCATTGTCAGTGCTTTATACCTGTGAATAAAAACGTGCCCTTTCCACACTGGCAAAGTTTTGTGTACAAGTTAAGTTATTTCCTTTCCTTGAAAACACGAATTTGTTTACGAGAGGATTTGAAAATCCAAGAATTTTTAATTCCGTTGACGGCCAACAAAGACAAGAGTTCCTGTCTAGTCTAAGAGCGCTCGGGGCAAATATCGATATCAAAGTCATGGACTTTTTTGGGTGTGTAGCCAAGTCGTTTTTTGTTCATTTGTTCTTTGGTTTTGTTTGTAGAGAATGGGTGTCGGCTGTTTTGCATTCGCAGATCCGTGATTAACGTCCTTGGGAGACGGATGGCAGGCTGGCAATATTGAATCGACCTAAATGCCAAACTGGAATAAACACCCAATCAACCTTCGAATGCGTCCAACATTGTATCCGGGTATTTAAAATTCTGTTTATTGCAGCGAATGATAAGAAAGTGATCATAATCTTAACACGTCGATATTCCATTAAAACATTTAAAAAAAAACATTTTTTTTAAATTTGAAGTTAAAAAAAAAGTCGCCGTGAAGATACACGGTAGGATATATGGGTTGATTGTCCTTCAACGGATCTCAAGCATCAATTAAAAAAAAAAAAACCCGTCACGGGTGCTTTTAGGTCCAGCTTTATGGGTCAAGTCTGTACATTAATAAATAAACATAAATCGCTGTAAATAATATAAAGGAAAAATGGAAACTAAACCATCAGCAAAAAACAGACATACAATGACCATAGCACAGTAATATACCTTTATGCATTTACGTTTCATTCAAGGGACGTGACCCGGATTCGAACTGGCGAACCAGTCCGTCCCCACATCACTGCTATACCGCATTTACCGATACGGCCGTTTGTCCACTGGCTGTAGGTTAAGACTTTTTTCCCCTAAATAATAATTATAACCAAAGGCCGTCCAGATGTCTGATGACAGCTGTGGTTGCAATTTTTTGTGGGTCCAGCGTAACACCTTTCTGTGGAAAGTACGCTCAGTTAATCTGAGGACCCTTGCGACTTTTTGTGACCTTTTATGGCTTTTTGTGACTTCAGCTAGTAGTGGTACCATGGGGTACTGCTTCGCAGGGTACTCTTAAACCAGGGCCTGTGTGCAATTAAACATCTCAAAGCCCTTTTTGCAGTTTTTTTGGTTTAGCCAGAGGCGATGAGCTGGACCGCCTGGACATAAGCCATACCCCCCCCCCCCCCCAATCCCGGTGAGATCTGACTATAACCAGTGGCATGTTTGTGATGAGTGATTAACTTTGAAATTTTAGTTTAAATTCCGGAAACCTATTGCCTAACTTTGTTTATTTCGAACTTAAATCCACGTATGCGGAAAATATTACATGAATGAAATAAGTTTAAAAGTTAGCGTGCAGACGGACAAACAGACCGACGAGAGAGACACACCGGTGCACGATGAGAAGTTCCTTTGATTTCCTTCGCACTGTGCCTTGCTAAAACCAATCTCGGCAACATTCATACACGCATCGATCTTAGGTGATTTAGGGTTACAGGATAGGGCTCGGTTTGTGCTAAATAAACACAGACGCATACAAACCTATTTCCCTTGCTTTAAAATGGCCGTGTCAGAGTGGCTGAGCGCTTGGGCTTTGGCCTTTGATCGGAAATTTCGAGGGTTCAATTTCCTAACTTAGGCAATCTGATTCTGACACTCAAGTCCTTAAGGCAGCGGAACTATAGGTTTGAACATCTGTGTTCATTTATGTCTCGAGGTGTTCGTTCGCCATCCCTACGTTTTTATGTCGTTTGGTAGAGGGGGGGGGGGGGGGAGAGGGGCCCGATGGTGGGGCGCGTAACAATTCAAAAATAAAAATGAACTTTTTTGGTGGTTATCGTAAGGTTTAACTGAACCAAAGTCAAAACAGCAAAGGAACACGATAAGTTTTCCTGTAAAACACACTACAATGTTGCTGAAGTGTTAAGTCCACGTGAAACCTAACTGATGTCCTCAACCATTGCAATTACAAAAAAAAAAAAAACTACAAATATTAGAAAAGGGAACCAAGCTATATAATGTATCATTACGTCAGTTTTCGATACAATTCAAATTAAGTTAGTGGCCAAAGTTTAAATATTTTGACGTCCAAGCATAAAAATAATAATAGCCTAATCTAACCAGATTCCTTGCATTTTCCTGTCTCATTAATTGCAGCAGGCGTGCCGTTTTCCATTCTCATCAATTCCAGTTTACATGGGCTTAGTGTGTCGCTCATAATAGCGCAAAGAGAAAAATGGAGTTGTCAATGTCTGTAAAAATGGATTTTAAAAATAAAAATAGTTGTAATCGTGGAACAAGAACAAACGGGTTATGAAAGAAAAGGCGTAGGCCTATGCGATTATTTTTAATGCGAAGTGCCGGCACACCTTTTTACAAGAACGAAGGTTTTTTTTCAAGGTAATTTCATGGTAGAAAAATATATATGTATATATATGTATATATATTTTTTCAAACTATCACTTGACTTGATTTGCTGGAAAATTATGATGTTAGAAAATCCCATAATCTTCCATACTGATAATGACAATCATTCAGAATTCATACTTTTCAAGTCCTGGAAAAGGGGTAGTTTCCGGTTTCTCAGAATCCAGCTTCGCAGAAAATAAAACGCATTAAGATTTTTTCTGCGAAACGGGAATTCTTAAAAAATTCTTTAAAACTTTAACGCTGGAGTAGTGAAAAAA
>JAHWFP010182713.1:13387-36629 GCA_023313725.1 Lithobius niger
TACAGAACTGATGACGTCACTGAAATTGATACTCCCCACGTCATTTATTCGCCCCTGGTTTTACTGATACACTTGGGATTCTGTAGTCATCCTGATTTTGCCACCTGTAAATCGCCTGCAATCTCTTTCAATTCCCCAGTACGAAAATGCCTGATATCATCAAAGAAGATTTTGCTCTTCCATCCCATTAACAAAACCATCATCCCTAGCGGCGGGAATGATTTTTTTTTTTTTTTTGTAGCCATACTTTTATCTCGTGTGGAGTTCGAGAAGCGTGACGTGACTCGGGAAACCAAAATGGCCACTTTGATGGTGTGCGTGGATCGAAGAAAATGGAGAGAAAAGGGAGGGAAAGGGGTGGGGGGGGGGGGAGCGAACGGGAAGAACCGGTGAGTCAGCAGCCAAAGAGTTGAATGGTGGTGGAAACTTACTGTCACAGGGAATTCACATTGTTTTTCGTGGAAATACACGTCACACAAAATTCAAAACAGCTGCCATGGGAAGACCCTTGACGATGTGACAAGATTTAAGACTAAATTAGAATTTTGTAAACTGTCGTTCATGTTTTGTTTTTATTTACACCCTATTATTTCTATTAATTGCGAAGAACGCAAGCAGGGTTTTGATCTAATAACCGCTTGAACAAATGTTTTTTGAACGATTTCAGCCCAGTAATCCGTTTAATTTCGGTAGGCAATGAATTAAAAAATTTACTACCCAGATACTAACTGCATTTGTGGAGTCTTTCCTTAGCAACTTTTGGTTGAACGACATAAAAACAGGATTCGCCGGAATCCTGCGAGTACAAACGGGACAGTGTGACAACATGGATTTCTTTTAGGGATTAGTTAGATGTTATTAATCCTTTGACGAATACGAGTTGGGGAACGAGCGTAAAAAAAAAAATTAGGTCTAAATTCGAAATTCAAGCCTTGTGAGGGTTCCTTGGACCCCGACCAAAGTTCTTGTCAGTGGTCGAGGCGAGAGGACACACGATCGATTCTGAAATTGACGTGTTTAAACAATGACTTATCTCCGTGGATGGAGTCCAGAGATTAAACAAGTTCTGAAACTAAAGAAACTAGTTTTCCGTCAACAATACCGTCGTAATCTAGTTTGTAGCTGATTATTAGGCCTACTCTACTAACCGACATTAACCTTCACTTTCCTGGCCGCTCGCCCGTTTTCACTACCGTGCAAAGAATGACCATGCTCCGCCGTTTTCATTTCAACCACGCAAAGAATGAACATGCTCACCCAATATTAATTCTGCTGCGTTTGGATTGGGTGCCACAATGACTGCCTTTCCCCGTTACTGACCCTTGTCTATACTCAGGCGTGAACGAATTTGTAATACTAATTCCCTTACGTTCTTTTTCCGAACGTTAAGCGGTAGTCAATAGGTTAATCAAAGAATGCCCCCACCTAAAAAAAAAATCGAGTTAAAGGTGCTACCTCCACATTGGCTTAGTGAAGTAAAATCACCAGTCATCCACAAAATATTGAAAACTGGGTGTATTATTTACGTTGTTTTTTTTGGACTTATATGTCGGACTGCCTGAGCGGGGAATTGAACCCACGACCTTTGAAATCTAAGGCGTAAGTCCTACCGCTGAGCCATACTGACACGGCCATCACGGAGTCAATTATCCGTGAGGATACATTGGGTTTTTTGGAATCAAACGACTTGTTAAATCCTGATCAATTTGGCTTTTTGCCAAAGCGTTCCACCACGATGCAATTATTGTTAACCCTGGATAAATGGACTTCGGCACTTGATTTGGGTATTCCTACACGTCGTCTATTTCGACTTCCAGAAGGCTTTTGAATCCGTGGTGCACAGCAAACTGCAATTTAAATTGGCTGAAATTGGAATCTGTGGAACACTGTTGGCTTGGATCGCTGATTTCCTTTCTGGGCGAACGCAGCGGGTCCTGGTTGCGCAAGCTTTCTCGTCATCACTCCCTACCATTGGTGGGGTTCCTCAGGGAACCGTACTAGGACCCTTGCTTTTGTCATTTTTCTAAATGACTTAACAAATGCACATACAACAACTGACAAACCAAAATTCAAATTCGCCGATGATCTGAAGATTGGTGATGAGGTTTTGGATGAAACTGGCTCCAAATTCCTTTCTTCCCAGATTGGCACAGTGACTGAGTGGTCGGAATGTTGGCAATTACCACTCGCTACATCAAAATGCTGTACGTTTCATGTTGGCCGACAGAACTTAAAACATTCGGACTATCTGGCTAATTGCAAGCTGAATTCGGCGCAATACATTAAAGATCTGGGCATCAATTTCAACTTTGACCTTAAGTTATCCATCCACTGTAGGCTGATAACTACTTCAGCTTTGCCAGACTTGCATTTGTTAAGAGGTGTTTTGTGTCCTCGAATAGGCATACGTTGGTTTGGGCTTTCAAGGTATATGTGCGACCACTGCTGGAGTATGCGAGTCCAGTGTGGTCGCCTTACCTCCTTCAGGACATTGATAAGTTAGAATCTGTCCAACGGTATTTTACGCGTTCATTGCGTGGCCTGCGCAACAGTTCTCCTGGCCAACGTCTAAGGTTACTTGGCCTCGAACCACTTGAGTTGAGGCGCCTGAAAGCCGACCTGATGTTGACATTTAAAGTTCTTCATGGTCTGTTGACTGTGGAATTGCCTTTTTTTGACTTCTGCACTACGGATATTACTAGGGGCCACTCTATGAAAGTAAGGGTTCCCAAGTGCAACATGGACTGTCGTAAATTTTTTTTGCAAGTCGGGTAGTAGCTCCTTGGAATTCCCTCTCCGAGGCTGCAGTCTCTGCTTCATCTTTGAGTGTCTTTCGGCGGGAGTTGAATTGTACTGTCCTCTCGAGTTTTCTGAAAAGATCTTATCTGTGATGCCGCATTGCACTTTTGTGGGACCAGTATTAGAGGATGCCCCCGCAACCCTTCTGGATCCTTCCCCCCTAAATGGGGGAAAACCGTTATTATTATATTATTATTATTATCATCATTTTGATAAGACATATACCAGAGCCGAACTGGCCAGGGTGGGCAAGTGGGGATTCCCGACCTGGGCGCTACTCTGGTCTGAAAATTGCGACCCCCTCCCCTCTTAATACGACGTAAAACTGAGTCGATGAATTACGTCCAAAATGTTCAGACCCCCCCCCTCCTCCTTTAGATGTCGTCGCAACACCTTTGCCCAGCATTTGGAAATGTTAATAACAAACAAGGGAAAGCAATTGAGACAACATTTGATTTTTTCGTCGCTGCTCACTTGTCATTCTTAGCAGTCCACAATTCGGCTCCGTCGTGTTACTTCGTTCGGAGACTAATTGACTGCTTGTGTACATTCATAGATGCGACGATAAGACCGTTCCAAGGTGCACATGACAGAGTAATAGTAAGTATAAATTACTGCCGTGTTTTTACAATGTAATGAGTTGAGAGAGAGCACTGAACTGTTTTCGCCAACGGATATGAGTTAAAGTTGTGCATATATTTATTAGGTTATGTATTTGTGACTTGTATTGGTAGTCTTTCAACACGTAACTTTTTCATCCTTCCCGGTAATACGTCAAATAAATCTCTTTCAAATTAATTTCGAACGGGAAGGGCCGGCCAAGAAATTACGCGGTTTTTTTGTTATTATTATTATTTGTTATTTTTTCCCCCAAGTCGATCTCGTTTGTCATTATTTAAGCGATTGCCGCAAATCAATTAATTCCCAGTCTGAACGGGCGTTGCAAATTGTCTCTAGAAATTACCTTTTTTACACGGCGCTCTCGTCACAATAAACATTACGAATGTTCAGGAGTATCTTTGCTACTAAATAGGTCATCGCTTCACTTTAAATGACAAATGAATTTAAACGAAGCAAGCAGTCTGCATTAAAGACTGGCCTTGTGAGGATACAAGATACACTAATCTGAGAAAGAAAGAAAAGACAACTGCCTCGACTGGGACTCGAACCCACGACTTCCCACTAACTACGTCGAGTGCTCTAACCACTGTGCTACAGGGGCGGATACTGGCTACAGGCTCCAGCCGAGCGAAGTAGCTCTTCAGTCTTTCTCAGTAGTGACCTAGAGACATGTTTGTGACCTGTAGGTCACTACTGAAAAAGACTGAACAGCTACTTAGCTTGGCGGGAGCCTGTAGACAGTATTCGCCCTGGTAGCGCAGCGGTTAGAGCGCTCCCGGCCTAGTCAGCGGAAGTCCTGGGTTCGAGCCCCAGTCGAGGCAATTGTCTTTTCTTACTCTCTCAGATTAGTGTATCTTGTATCCTTACAAGGCCTGTCTTTAATGCAGACCGTTTGCTTCGTTTACCCTTTACCTTGTGATTTATTATTTAAATGAATTTTAATTAACTGGAATTGAAGTAATTCCTCGTCTCAGCAGACAGTTATGGCACCATCCGTGAATGTGTTCAGGCGGTTGTTTAGCACAAAGCACCTAACCCGATTTCTAAAAATACCAGAATTTTGTGTTTAACTTTTTACATTTATACCACACGCCATGGCTGTTTGCTGTGACGTGCACATCACGTGACTGGGCTAGTCCAATCAGACGGCCAAACAGCCGTTTTTCACGTTCGTCATTGGCTAACTCATGGTGACGTCACGGCAAACAGCATTGGGCATGGTTTAACTCCTTGTTTTGACAAGCTCTACTGGAGTGTCTCTTCATTTTTTAACTGCAGCCAAGCGAATCATTTAATTCAAATTATTTCATGTTTAATACGGCGATCTACTTACATGAAGACTTTTATTGAACTCTTTACATTCTTTACATATTTTGTTCATTGTTTTGTTACATGACAAATGGCCATAACCCCTCTTCCTTTTATCGTATTCGACTGGCGATACCATGGGGGACCTTTGTGTCCCTGGAGGGTTTAACCTTGGTGGTAAGGCAGTTGAAATTCTATCCCACCTTTCCATTGGCCATGTAATTTTTTAGTTTTTTTTTTTTTACCTTTACGAAAGCTTTTTAAATTGTTTTATCTTGCATTAGTTTTCACCTTGCCGTTTTCGCATTCCATTTTTATTTTTTTTCAGTCTTTTACACGCATCTTGAATGCTGCCCCTTTTTAGGCTGGCAGTCAGCGATCCCCCGTGATCTTGCCAGACCGGTAGTTACGGCGATAAATTACTTATTATTATTAGTATTATTGATATATTGATAAATTGATATATTGATAAATTACAGAAAATACAAAATAAAGCAATTAAAGTACTGTTTTAGAAAAAAAAATATGGGACAAAATTACGAATGCTTTTTAAAGAATATAAATGAATGACAGTCAAACAAATGGTTTATAATTGTATTGTATAAAGAAATTACTTTAAATATGAATTTAGGTAACCACTCTTGAGAAAAATAAGATAATTTGCTGAATGGCTGAAAGTAGCTCAACGGAGGAACTCGTATGGTAAAAGAGGATTGGGATATATTGTACCAATTGTTTTGAACACTATACCATTAAAACTAAAAAATATTAAACATGAACCAGGAATGAAAAAAGAAATAAAGCGGATTTTATCAATGTAGCTAAATTTTAACTGATTATATTGTCTTTTAGTGTTTTCGGCTAAAGTTGTTCTAATTTTAATTTTAATTCTAATATTAATTTTTTAATATTTTTTATTGTTACTAATATTATATGTACTAAATTGACACATTATATAGTCCTATATACAAATGTGCATACTAATTCGTGTAAATACTGTGTTTATAAATCAGTACATATAACTCAGCTGAGTTTCGTTCTTTCTTTCTGTTAATAAACATTATTATTATTATTAAGATGCAAAGTTTAATCTAGCAAGTCGCCGTGAAAAAGCAGAATCATATAAATTGCAGCACGCTAAGTGAGAACAACGCCGACACCAAACAGAAAAAGAAAGAAAACATATCGGCCACGAGCGGGACACGAACTCGGAACCTTCCATTTCCTCTATCACATATTCCACGATTAGATCAGCGGCTTAACTCACAAATATGCGTAAGCCGCAGCCGAAAGAAACACTCATACTGTGCATTAATGTCGACATTTTTGTCGATAGTATTAAAATTGGAGCTGAGAGCCTTACACATCAGAATGCTCATTGTGCATTCATCACGTCTAAGACGACCACGCTGTCGACGCGCCATTAAACCTCAATCTACACCCTCTCCCTGCCTAAGACGAGGTCTTACTAAAATGTAGATCAAGATATAATACGAACAAGGCGCCAATACTTTTATGACCAATCTCTACGTCTCGTAATTTAACGAACTCCCAAAAAAAAATCCATAAATCATGTGTGATATCAATATGATTTTTTTTTTTTTTCTACGTAAACCGAATAGCTTGCTCTTAATCCCGCTCTCTTGATAAAGCTGCGGCATTTATTTACTTAGCTTTTTATTCTTCGACGGTGTTTTAATAGATAGACCCAAGGATAATAAAATACGGCCCTAGCAATTTTTTTTTTGTCGAGAAGCAATAAGCCGTCTATATTCGACGGCGTCAACCATTGGGTTCCTACTAAGTTTAAACTTGTGTCTAATTTTAATAAATTTCATCTAAGATTTGCCAACAGAACTGAAGAAGAGCAATTACACGAATCTTGGTTTTTTTTTCCCGATCTTCTATGTCCGTAGATCGCTGACTAGAATAATTAATCTTTCAACTTAAAGCTAACGTCCTAACGAATTTAAAACTGTTTTCACACTTAGTAGACAGAACATTATTAGGCATGTCTGATACCAAACAAATGTACACAAATGGCGTGTAAGTTACGTAAAGGAAAGAAGCCAACAGAGAAGTTCACACACTAATAACAAAGTGGTACAGTAAGCCATCTTTAATCCACTTACGTTTCGTCGGAGTGGCATGACCCGGATTCAAACTGGCAACCCAATCCGTCCACAGGTCACTGACATGACGCCTCAGTGCCTATGGTCGCAAGCATTCTTGGTCGAGCGGAGCCTTAGTCACTTCTGCAACCTTAATAACGGGTTCTGTGAGTCACATTAATGCCAGTGGAGGAGTGGGCATATAGATAACGGCGTTATGTCTGTAATCTAGGGACAGATTGGAAGTTCGAATCCGGAACACTCCACTCGACGAAATGTAAGTGCCGGAAGTTGGATTACTGAACTACGTTCCTTTACGTTTTGGATTTGTCGCTGATATTCTAAAGCCGAAGCTTCTTGAAAATGGAAATTTTAATTCAAAATTGTAGTGGTACTAAACCCTCCTAAAATATAGTGTACTTCAGTGTTAAAGGGGGATTGGCCCCAAATGACAGGCAGCAGCATCTATGGCCTTTACCGCTATCTAGTTCTGTCCAGCCCTTACTTTCAACAAGCGAAGGAACACACAATAAATTTTATTTTAGTCTAACAAACAAGCAAGTCGTGCACCAAGCAGCAAGTCGTAAAGTTAAACCTAACGAAATCACGGGCTCGTTATCCATTGTATCGATCATTTTGAAAAACAGATTTTGAATCGCTAGTGACAGTGATATCTTTAACCTTGACTGCTGCCCCCCTGGTGCACATGGACGCACCAACTTTACGTTCACTAATTAAGGAGGCACGTGGCTAGTTTGTATTGTAAAAAGAAATGTCTTTGCGCATTCCTTCGCTTGTTGAAATCAAGTGCAACTTAGAACTAAATAAGCGTAAACGGCGTTAGATGCTGCAACCTGTCATTCGATGAATATGCATCTTTAAACGAAGAAACGTAATGAAGCCAACGCTGAACAGCTAATTTCCATATTTTTGTGTTACTGGAGTCGAGTTATTTTGTCATAGATTTAATTTTCTCCTTTTTTTTTACAGCTTTTGTTGCATAATTTTAGTTATTTTGTGCGTAATCATTCGATTGAACATCCAAAAAATTCAAAAATTCAAATATCTTTATTGAAATGAAGGAAAGGCTATGCCAGGATGACTTTGACTTAACGACCCATCTCCAACATATTAGTGTATTTAAAACATAACTCCCGCGCGCCCCCCCCCCCGCCCGTCCTGGTAGCCCAGTGATGACAACCTGGCGTAGTAAGAGGATCGAGTCTCAATCGGGGACTATTCTTTCTTACATTAGTGTATCTTGTAATCTCACAAGGCCAGTCTTTAATACGTTTTTCTCTTTGTTATTTTACCTTATTCATTTAAAAGTGCCAGTTGATCAACTTGACGTTGCGCAGGTTATTTTTAATGTTTTAGCAATTTGTATTTATAGCTAACACAAAAAAGCATTCTGCCTCGTGTTACATTTTTGTTTTACCTTGTGTTGCTAAACAAGGTAAAATTTGCGTTACGTCACTTGCGTATGGCCTCCATTATTTGCAAACAAAAATGACGGTGGCGCCATCCAATAGGATGTATGTGCACTACCGATCTGTCTCCTGACGAGAGAGAACCGAAAATTGCGAGTCATAATTCACCCCAATCTATACACTTATTGTATGGTGGATGATGCTTGAAAAGCAGAGAGCTAAAACGCACTTTAGTAAATGAATGTAATACAGTAGCCATCAGGTAAATGAATGTAATTCAGTAGCACTTGCTAGTGAAGTACGAAATCACGACGTTTCGGTTCCTAGATCGGAGCCATTTTCAAGGGAAGGCTTTAAAACATGTCAAACAATAGAAAAAAATAAAACATACAGTCCGTCAGATGGGTCGTTGTTCTAAACCTTACAGGTCTTAAGGTACGTTACATACTTAAGATCTGTAAGGTTTAGAACCATTACCCATCTGTTCAACTGTGTTTTATTTTTTTTCCCTATTGTCCGACATGTTTTAAACCCTTCCCTTGAAAACGGCGATGATCTAGGAACCGAAACGTCGTGATTTCGTCTTTCATCTTGAACTTGGTGGCTACTTTGTTATACATATTTTATACATATGTTTGCATTTTCTCCAGTCATCACTTGAAACAAGTTTCATACTTCTTGGTTTAGTATATAATACTCAGGCCACCAACAACGTTACTGACCAGTGACCACCCTGTATATAAGCTTACATATCTCTCTTGTACGGAAAGGATAGAGTAACAAAGAAAAGATGGAAGACTCGAGATAACGTCACTTGGCACCAAAATTACACCTCAAATGTAAAATATTAGGACAATGAAGGCAGACTCTTGAAATATAGAGGTGCCAATAATGGTGCAGTGGCCATCCCAAATTGGCGATTTTCCCCTCAATAAAGGTAGCCAAATGCGCCAATTAGGGCGCAAATTGGCTCAGGTTTACGACCGGAAGTGGTGCGCGTGTGATATCTTTAATAACAGGCTTCCGCTTTCGTGATACTGTCCTTTATTAAGACGCGAGTAATAATAGCGATTTGACGGGGTTTTAAGTAAAGCTTCGTCGCCTGCACCTTATATGTGTCAATTTCTATGTGAACTTTTTTTTATTTTCAGTGTGGTAGTGGGGTTATAAAATGTCAATTTCTATGTGAACTTTTTTTTATTTTCAGTGTGGTAGTGGGGGTTATAAAATATTAAGGATAAAAACACAGTACGGCGTAATATACTTTCACAGCTCTATGTTTTCGGAGTTAGGGTCAAACTTGGTAGCAGAGACATTTCCAGTCTTAAGTAACTGAAAATACGAGTTTCACCACTGGAGAGTCAGGGAAGGTCAGGGCGGGTCAGGGAAAATCCTGAAAATTGGGAATATTTCACGTAAAGTCAGGGAAATTAATTGCGTGTAGAACGTAAACTGAACAAAATTGACAAATAAAGGTAGAGATAAGACCGTGTGACCTTAGTTTGTACATTCACAGTCTTATGAGGTTCTGTGATATCCTCCAAAACCAAAACTGATATAAGAGAAGCCACCAAGTTTCCGAAAAGGGTCGACCTTTGAAAGTAGTGATATCATTCAACCATGAAAGGCTGACAAGGTTAATCTATACCAGCCAAGTTAATCGTAACGAATAATGGTTTGGAGTAGCAATGCGAGCGAGTAGCAAAGCGAGTAGCAATGTTCAAGTTTCATTTAACTTTCGAACTGTTAGACGGTGCGTTTAACTTGGCTAATAGGATTAACCTTGGCGCCCTTTCCATGGTTGAATGATATCACTACTTTCAAATGCCGACCCTTTTTTGAAACTTGGCGGCTTCTCTTATACCAGTTTGGATTTTGGGCATACATCACAATTATTTTCATAAGAGTGAAAATGTACAAAAGGTCACACGGTGGTATCGTCCCCTCTACCTTTTTTTCTGGAGGAATTTTATGTGTATACATTTTCTCATTCATAATTTCCACATTTGCAATTGCCCAATTTAACACGGTTTGATTTATTGTATGTCCATGCTTCACATGTTTGATTTTATTCAATCCCATTTTTAAGCACCGGCTAACCGGCGCTGATTTTCGTTCGCTTCGCTCACTCAAACAGCGCATTACCCTTCGGTTGGACCTCCGTAGCTTAATGTCAATTACGTAATGAAGCTGGAATTGCTTACTCAATCACAATTAGTCTACTTGTCCAATCGGCTATTTATAATAGGGAATCGTGTAGTACACTGCTTAACATAAGCGTTATTAGTTGATACTATTTTGCTGTTAATGATTGTGTAATTATATGTTAAAGAAACATATTGCACTGAAAGACGTGGAAAAAATTTGTTGTTAGAAACTTTTTTTAGGCGTCGAGAACATTACCAGCTTTCAGAACTCTTGTGGCTCTTTGACAATAGCTCATAGGAATAACATCAGAACCGAAACGAAAAAAATTCTAGCAGCACAACTACTTGCCTTACAGTAAAATTAAAAAAAAAAAGTCACCTTAATTTTTCGCATAGATTAAGCACACAAAAAACTGAGAAGATTCCTTGGATAGAACAACCCCTGTGTGGTTCCAGCATGTTTAGTGGTTTGGGTGAAAATAGCATGGATTTTCGATGCAATGTAAACAAAATGAATTTTTTTTTTAATTCAGGAAGCATTTTTTCAAAAAGTGTTATTGGCATGTGAGAGATGATACATCCAGCTTTACGAATGAAAAAAAAAAGGTCTTGATAGAACAAACGTAGCTGGTTCCACATCATTTTGAAAACGTTTTCTTTATTTTAGCAGTGGAGGGTTAGGCCTAACTGGGTTGAATGCCAAGCTCTTGCTCTTGGTCCGAGAGACCTGATTCCTGGTAATGAATTTATGACATACTCCTCCAGCATCCTTTCGACGTTACGGAATACACACTTTAAAACATTTTTTGGGTGGGGTGGGGAGAGCGGCAAGGTAGGAAGGGATTCGTTGTAACTCAAACTATGCTAAATTGCGGTCTTTTTTTTTTTTGGTTTATTGTGTTTTCGTCACCTACAAAATTTTGGAGAAATCGACACACCTAATTCTGGCCGTTTTCCACTTTTTTTAAAATTATTTTTATTGATTTTACCGTTTTTAACGAATCAGTACCCTGGAGGAAAAAACAATCAGACGTCCCGGATTCTGTGCCCGACCACATGGTGACACGTAAAATTTTTATATGTTTTCTAGGTGGCTGCACACTGGGATTTACCGCAATCCCCAGACGCTACGATGGGTTGTTTGATTATTTTATCCTCCTGCTGCAGTTTCATTTCTCGTTTAGCTGGCTTTGTCAAGTCGTTAAGTATTTCTTCCATCAGCCGTTTCATTACCTGTAATTTTTTTTTCCACCCCTGTCCATCAAACGACTTGACCAAAGGTGGGTTGACCGCCTTCTCAGCTGGACCGGTCATTAGAAGGCTGGCCCAACCATTTTGGCCGAGGGGTTCATAAGACGTGGGGCATGCAAACAACAACCGACGCGGTTGCTTGCTTTCTTCTGTATCCGGATATATACCCCCACCCTAAAGCCCATCTATTATTTATCACCTCCTATATAAATTACCCACGAAGTGCGGGAGTCAGTGGGCCAGAAGGCGTAGAGATGCCTAACATCGGGTTTAATAGGTGCTTTAAGATAGCCAGAGGTTCAAAGCAACACAGGATCTTATCTAACCCCCCTCCCCCCCCCCCCAGCCCAAAAAGAAAAGGTTTAAGATTATTTTGTGTGTCGGGAGGAAGGGGCGAGGGATAACCGTCTAAGTGGAAAATCGCATAATTGGAAGAACGTATACCGTACAACAGTACAACGGAAAGTCGTCTGACAGGAAATTCGTATAATGGAAAATTGTCTAATGTCCCTGACTCGCTCGCGCTGCCACGCTCGCTGCGGCTATACATATAACATCAGAAACCACAGTTAGACAATTATCCAGTTAGACGTTTATCCATTTTGCGATTTTCCATTATGCGATATTCCATTCAGACGATTTTCCAGATTTTTTATTTATGCAGATATTAGACAATTATCCCATTAGACGATTTTCCAGTTAGACGTTCGTCCGACACCCCGGGAGGAAGGGTGATTTGTTTAGACGTATTTATGCTCCATTTTTTGGGTTTAAATAACGGTATGTAGTTTCTGTTACAAGCATCCTATTGTTACCTGGCGGAACAAAACAAAACAAAACAAAAAACACACAGCAATAACACATCTGTAAAAACACAACTACAACAACCGCAAAAAAAACGCTGTTCTATACACGTATTTTGTGACGAGCCCCAGTGGTAATCACTACATATCACAGTGTTTCGGAAGTTTTATTGTTGCTACAAAAAAACGTAACTATAACGACTATGGCTTTTGTTGGGTAGTTATACTTCAATTTCTCTAGAAGGGTGCGTGGCGCTGGGCCGATACCCTCTAACATAAAATTCAATTCAATTCAATTTAAAGTTTTTAAAATTAAGAGAGCCAAAGGTTCAAAGGCGATACAGGATGCAATCTCAATTAGAGACAGAAATGGAATAACTACTGAAAATCGTTACCGGTCCAAATCAGAAACCAGGAAGACTAATAAGTAAAAACACGGAAGAATAATACACAAAAATATTAGGGGTGGGTCGGTAACCGAAACCGAAACCAAATTTTCGGTTTTTAGTGAAAACCGAAACCGATTCGGATTTAGTGTCGGTTTTTCGTACGGTGTTCGAAAAATCAAAAGTTAATTTATTGTTTTAATTTTTTTAATAATTATCTTTTCTACGTATAATGACAGCAAAGCTCCTAGTCATTAAAATGAAAATGGAAGAGGAAAATGATGCTATAGCTAGACCCATGGTCTAGGACGCTGCTGAAAGTGAAAGTAGGAGCGTCAGATTGAAGCTATAGTAGTATTACTGTTACAAGGAAAAAACTAGAAATATCTGGTAGGGGTAGATGGTGGCAAAAACCGATAGCGAAACCGAAACCGGTTTTATGGGCATGAAAACCGAAACTGGAACCGAAGTCAAAAAAATGAAACCGAGTCGCTCCTAAAAAAAATACTCGGTTTAGGCCCATATGTGCGGTGAGATCTTTAGATCGACTCGTTCTAAAGTTCAAGTTAAAGTACAAAACGGTTGTTAAAGAATACCTGGTTCATAAAGAACCTAACTCAACCCTATATTGCTTTAACTTTGAGTCAAGGTCAAAATCTTAAAGTTAAATTTATTCTTCAACTTAAAGTTTGAGCAGTCACTGCACATACGGGTGTAATAATGACCGATCCTTCTACCTCTGTAACTTGACCAGTTGGATATTAAAACTGATAAAATTCAAACTAGTATCAGTACCAGAGATAACTATCAAAAATAGAAATCCAGTACAGTTCACATAAAATACACAGTTTGCAACGTTTTGAAGCAATCCCTCCTTCTTTATCAATAAAAGTTTAGCAATAAAAGTTTTTTACTTAAATACTCACGTTGCAAACTGTGTATTTTATGTGTACTGTACTGGATTTCTATTTTTGATAGTTATCTCTGTGTGCTGACAGGGATAAAGGAATCACAAGACCATCAACAAACCAAAATGGTAATTAATTTTGGAAAATTTCTGTCCCTTGGTCAAAATAACTTTCACATAGACACAATCATTAAGTAGTAGATATCCGTGAGCTGTAGTCGATTTAACGGTTATAATTGCGAGCGAGCGAGAAACAGCTAGTCCACTATCGAGGGGGTGGAGGGAAACACGAGTGGGCGAAGCCCACGAGTTTTTCCCTCCAGCCCTGAAGTAGTGGACTAGCTGTTTGAGCTCAAGAGCAATTATAACCGTTAAATCGACTACGACTCACGGATATGTATTTTAATGCTAAGGTGTGACGTCGAGCCAACATATCTAGTTATTTGAGATTTAAAAAAAATTTATTTGAAAATGTTATTTGTGAATCATGACGTAAATTCCTGAACTCAAACTTCCGGTTTAAACTTCCTGTCTGTGAAAGTCTCACGTACGCGAGGACGTCCCTATATCGCGTCCCAGTCACCGACGTTTGTGTTTAAGGTAAAACCGTATTTTTTCTACTTTATTAGTTTAAATTCGCTTGAGTCTCGTAGGTTTTTAAGTGTGTTTAGAAAGTGTCAGTAGGCTAGTTTTCGTACCGTCGGAACGAAAGGTTGGCGGGTCCGGCTGGACCATTCATTCCTGGATGGGGGTGGGGAGGGGGCTAGCATCGTACGCGAGGTTTTTTTTTTTTTCGTGTTAGTGCGGAAAATATCGCCAGGTTACAAATGTGCTGTTCGCTTGAGTATCGTATGTTTTTAGGTGTGTTTACAAGTGTCGGTAGCCTAGTTTTAGTACTGTCGGAGCGAAAGGTTGGCGGATTGGGCCATTCCTCCATGGGTGGGGTCCTAGCCTAGTAGTCTACGCGAGGTTTTTTTTTTTTTTTCGTGTTAGTACGGTAAATGTCGCAGGTTGCAAATGTGCTTATTTATGTTGGTTGCAATGGGGTGTGCTGGTTGAATTTGTGTTGTGTACGGTAGTTTTGCAAAGTATGTCACATGGTAGAGCAGTGGTTGTGTAGAGTGCGGAAAAAGTGTTAAATTATCAAAAAGTGTGGGTTATCAAAATTAACCCACGGTCACGTGTGTGGGTTTTCAGATTAACCGTATATAACGGCTACACGTTTAGCATTGGGATGTGTTGGCGTGACATTCACCACCGTGCATTAACACATGATAAGAGAGAGGCACGAACTGTTACCAGTCCGCCATCATGGGAAAAAAAACCATGGATCGCTGATGTTTATATATTATTTGTTGGTAGTGACTTGAAAACTTCCTGATGCCTCCATATTTGAGGAGTTCTTGGTAGTGTTCATTGCCCTCATCCGGTTAACAGTGTTCCTGTTAGCGTCCAGTTGTGTCCTAATCTTTTCAACTGATACCACAGTGGTGTTTTGGTCGTCTACCATGTGGTTTGTTTCTTCAGAGTGTTTAGTCATAGCGCAGGATTTGTTTGATCTTGCTATGGCCCCTACGTGGTCCTGTTTACGGACACTGTCCTATAGGCAAACACTTGGGCGGTCCTTGCGCTTGATGTTCAATACACGACGTTTTTAGCTGCATCTAGATTCGGATTGTGAATGGAGTCAGCCAAAATTCTTACAAGTGGGTATATTACACACGGGAATGTCAGATTCGCATGCTGCTTGTTCTATGTACAGAACTCAAAACAGGACAAATTAATTGATACTGAAGCAATAAAAGATATTGAGGCAATGTCATGAAAACACTTTAATACCTTTAAAAACGGAAAAACTCCGTCAAAGAATAAGAATACAAATAATGAACCTAAGAAATCTTAGAAACGGCCAGTAAGGAACCTGACCTCTTGCCTGCAAGTGTTGATGAGAAGTCTTCTCACGTCCACTGACAGTCAAGAGGTCAGTTTACCTACTGGCAGTTTCTAAGCTGCTTTTGATCCATTTATTTTACGATATTATTTTTATTCTTATGCTTTGGGTTTTTACGTTTTTATGGATTTTAAAGTGTTTTTAACTTAACTTTGCCTTCTTAGGTTTATCTTTTATTGTTTGATAACGAAGCGGGGATTGCTATCAATCGTTAATTGATACCGTAACGAAAAGAGGGGATTGATAACGAAGCGGAATTAATAACGAAGCGTGATTGCTAACGAAGCGGGGATAGATAACGAAGGGAGAATTGATAACGAAGGGAGAATTGATAACGAAGTGAGTATTGACGCCGTAACGAAGAGGGAATTGATAACGAAGTGGGGATTAATAGCGAAATGCTACTGTATAACGAAGCGGGGATCGATGACGAATTGAGGATTGCTAACGAAGTGGGTATTAACACTGTAACGAAGAAGGCATTGATAACGAAGTGGGGATTCATACCATAACGAAGAGGGGTTGATAACATAACGAAGTGGGGATTGATAAGAAGGGATGATTGCTAATGAAGCGGGGATTGCTAACGAAGTGGGGATTGATAGTGTAACGAAGAAGGGCGATAGTGAAGCTGGGATTGATAACGAAGTGGGGATTGATAGTGTAACGAAGAAGGGCGATAGTGAAGCTGGGATTGATAACGAAGTGGGGATTGATACTGTAACGAAGCAGGGATTGATATCAAAGTGATGATTGGAAACAAAGTGGGGATTGATAACGAAGCGGGGATTGCTAACAAAGTGGGGATTGATACCGCAACGAAGAGGGGATTGATCGTGGGATTACTTCGAAACGTCGCAAATTGCGTATTTTATCTGCACTGTGCTTATTTCTATTTTAGATCATAAACAATGTTATTGACACGTGGTGAAAAACAGCAGCATTCGGAGCTAGTGTATTTTCTGCCTGTATCAACATCAACTTTGAATCAATTTCGTGAACCATTCCAGATTTATTTAACCAAACTGGCTTTTGTTTAGTGCCAGCAGTTTAGTTACACTTTTTTTTTACTTGGTTATGTAGAATAACCACGCTCCACTACACTATAATAAGTAACAACTCACCATTATGGAGTCGTAAACTGGCCTAAAATAAGTTTTTATGAATTCCATATGAAAAGACACCGTAGCTTCCTTATCATACTTCTATGTATTTATGAGAGTGCAGGGGGAAAAAAATAACATGCTTTATTCATTTTAAAAACAAATGAAGACAGTAGACTTTAAAAGGGCTGTCTAACCTAATTATATAGGACGTGGTAGTTCGCTACTTAATTATCATCGTAGCTATAAAAAAAATTTTAATCTGGTGAAAAAAAAATAAGTGTTCCTTAAATTAGTTTAAGGACATACAACGCTGGACGTAGAATTGGTTAAGGCGCACCGAAGCTATTATGATAACACACACGAACGTCGCTTCGTGCAGGCTTACTATTAAATGAGAATATTTTTTTTTGTTTCATCTTGAAGGTATTGTCAAACTGGAAGAATGGCATTAATGCTGATTCCTTGCATGACCGACAAGGGAAAGAGTTACATGCAGCATACATTTGGCTTTATGACGTGGCAAAATTTGCACCCCCGTCAGTCGCATTGGGCGAAGTCCGTTGTAGCTGCATGCTGCTTTACTACAATTGACCTTGTCTGCCAGATCTCTCGGTTTGCCTTTCCCTCCAAACAACTCACTATTGATTTACATTGTCTTATTAAAGGATATTGTAGCGAGCGTTAACCGCTTTATACTGAACCGTTAAACATCGAATGGCCAACTCACTCTTATTTGCATCTATCACTGATACATCCAGCATCCAATTCATCTCATCTTCGACTTCCGCCCTGACGTACGCCCACGTCCCTGCAGTAAACCAATTTGACAAATTGAAGAAAGGCACTGCCTTGACTGGGTACCGAACCCAGAACCTTCAATTTCTCGTCGGTCGCTCTACCAACTCTAGATCATTGACATCTTGTCTTTTAACAAGGTCACACAAGCCACTGTATGCAAAGCATTTTGAAGTCTCTCACAGTGTGCTCATACTCGTTAGTTCGAGCCATTCAGAACGAGATTTTTCTAACCCTAAAATGAAATCCAAACTAACCTGATCTAACCCATAGACCAATAATACTTAGCAATTTAACTACCTATAACTTACATTGATGGAAGTCAACTGGCCGAAAACGTCGCGAAGAAACGGAAGATACCACTCATTCACACGAGTCACTATTAGTACGGGTTGGTTCTGTTACGTTTTTATCGCTAAGAGACCGGTCGTTATTTATCTCGGAAGGCGAGGGGGGGGGGGGGTGGAAAATTTGGGGGTGGGGGAGGATTCATGGATTTTTCGTTCATACATTTTTAGGCTCGTCGAGAGGAAGGGGATCACAAAAAAAACACAGACCAGACTGGTGGGAAAAAGTCATTTTTGGACCTTAGAAATGACACTTTTTTCAGCATTCAAAATTTTGAAAAACCTCGTAGGTTCTGGAGGGGCAAGCCCCCTGACCTCCCGCCCCCATCATGCAAGTTTTCATAAGGTTTTGATGTTATTTCTATTGTCATCCGGTGAATAGTTCTTTAACTGAGTCACTTTCTGATAGCTGACAACTTTGTGCGCTAAAAATATTGGACTCGTCCGAACATTTTGAGTAAAATCCCCGACAGATGCGACAAAAAGAATATTCAGTTTGCGCACCCATTCGTGCTATGTTTTTGTTTAGTTTTTATAAATGATTACTGTGTCTTTCGTTTGCAGGCAATTTAGCTGTGTTTCCAGTATTAGCGTGTTTGGCAGCCAAATTGAGAAGTGTTCCTAGAAGAGAACTGAACGAGCTTGGGGTTTCTAGGCGGCATTTACCATGAATTTGCCGTTGCAATGCCCTTGGAAATCCCAAATCTGTTCGGTAAATTCAACGATCGTCCACTTATCGTCCAGCTGAGGAATGAAGACCGATCAAACAAGAGTCCCATGTTTCGGTAAACCGTTTCATGAAAAAGGTTTGTCCATACATATGATGCTAAAATCGGTATAAAAAAACCCGTCAGATTCAGGCATTCCTTGAACATTTATAATAGAAATCCTCTAAACTAACAATTTATTAAATTTAATTAACTGAACGAAAAATCGGCTTCCCCGTTTACAAAAAAAAAGCATTAGAGCTCGTATCTTATGAAACTCGCAGCTGAAGCACACAAATAAAAACGGATTAGAGTTGCTCTAACAACACGAACTATAATTTGAACTCCAATTCCAGGAACAGTGATTGTTTTATTCCTTGGTAATTTCAGAAATAAACGCATTTGAATTGGGCTGTGTATGTGAGAGTATGTGTGGGTGTGTTTAATTTGTTTTGTACACTCGTTTCGTTATTTGGTGTTTGTTTTGTCTTGTTTTGTTAGTGGGTTTACAGAATTTTAAGGTTATTAATTCTGTTTCGTTTGAGTGAAGTGTGTATTTTGTATGTGCATTTGTAATGTGTGAAACATACACGTTCTTTCTTGTTAAGAGCGTTTTGTTTTATCGAATTTCAGTATAAAACAAATCGTCAGATTCAGGCTTTCCTTGAACATTTATAATATACCACCTAACAGTCCAACCTCACAAAACGCACAATTTCAAGTTTAAAGACATTTCACCACTCCAATGTCTTTCAAATGTTCGATAGTCCTCTACTGCAGATGTTAAAAACAGCTGAACTACTTTCGTCAGGGAACGTACTACACCTGTCGGTTGTTTATAACATCAGCAGTAGAGACTATCGAAAATGTGCAAGACATTGCAGTGGGGAAATACCTTTGAACTTGAAATTGTGCGTTTTTGTGAGGTTGAAATGTCTTCGATATTTCAAGGTAGTAGCTTCGAGATTTTTAAAAATATACCACCCCTAAACCAATTTTAAAACTACAGAATAAAACTCGTCACATGCACGGCATCTCACAAGAGCCAAGTAAACATCACATTTACGTTATATTAGTTGTTGTGCCTTATAAGTTTTATTGTGTAGTTTTAAAATAAAGATCAGAAGCAATAATTCCATATTAACTACAGAGCTCAAATCTGGAACCGTTGAGCTAGCTGCAAGTGGCACTGGAAGTAAAACAAAAAACCGGCGTAAGCTAATGCTGTGAGAGCGAATTTCTTAGACCTAAAAAACGTTTTTGTCCAATCCCTTACGCTTTGAAACACTTAGGCTAATATATTTTAAGGTTATAAATGGGAAGAAGAAAACATTCCAGTGATGAAAATTGCAACAACTACCAACAAATTCCCAAAACATTTGTAGGTCCAAGAGAAACCGTACTCATAGCATTGGCTAGACAAACTACGCTGATGTTTTTACCTCTGCGAATATTCAGTGCACCTTGCAGCTAATTCAACGAAGGACACCAGATACCAACTCTGTGAGAGCTCTGCCAAGAATAGGGCGTTATTGTCACTGACTGCTTTATTTTACTGTAGTAAATTTAATCAATTGCAATTGGTTTTTGGCCCCACCGAGGAAAAACGTGTATGTCCGAAAATTAATTTTTTTTTCTGTTAAATTCCCATCCAGGGAAATTTCCATCATGTTTTTTTTTTTTACTGATTTTACCACCAACCCCTTGTACTGAAATAGAAGATTGATTTATGACGTTACTAAATTATTTCAACTTCAAGTTTTGGTTGTGACCAGAGATGGAACTGACCCATGGGTCGGTGGGCTAGTGGGTCAAATTTTTATCGTGGGTCATGGGTCAAGACCGTTCACCCACCGACCCACGGTAATCTTACGGTATACTACTCTTCAAAACAATTTTCTTACTCTTTCAAAATTAGGTTTCCCTAGAAGGCTAAAAACCCAAAATAAAGACACAGGGAGTGGGGAAGAAATGCATCTTTTGCATTTGTGTTATTCTTAATAAAGCAAAAATTTGAATTAGAAGGTTTCCCAAGGTCCTAGACAAAAAAAACGTCATAAAGCCAGTCTTTAGAGCATATTTTTTTTAAGCAAGTTATTTTAACAGTGTGTTGTGTTTATTTAGTAAAGGCTTCTTTAAAAAATTGTACTGTTTGAAATAATGTTACCTGTATTTGCACACTGTATGATTTTTTCAAAGCGCATTTTGTTCTTTATCTGGTGGTTCAAGTGAATTGTGAATCAGGGCTCAAATGGGTCATGGGTCGGAAAAGTGACCCATTTCCATTACTGGTGGTGGCATCTTGTATTCTGCTTAACCATTCTTGCTTTTGTTTTAGTCACGCGCGATACGAGGCAGATTCAAGGAGCTCATCAACCTGTGCTGGCGTCTGTCTGTTTTTATCCGCAATATTTTTGCACCCGTTGTACAAATTTATTTCACATTTTTCCACATACCTGCTATGAGTTATTTGTAAAGTTAAGTTCGTAAATAAATAATTAACCAAGAGGTTTCGGGGATATTGAGTCTCAGATATAAAAATCCACCTAAAACCAAAGCTGGTATATAAGAGAAGCCGCCAAGTTTCTAAAAAGGGTTGGACTTTGAAGGTACTGATATCATTAAAACGGGGAAAGGCCGCCAAGGTTAATCCTATTAGCCAAGTTAGTCGCACCGACTTAAATGAAAGTTAAATGAAAACTAGAACATTGTTACTCGCAGTAGCAATCTTCAAGTTTTCCTTTAAAGTTCAAAGTGTTATTCGGTGTGATTAACTCGGCGAATACAGGATTAACCTTGACGGGCTTTCCCTGGGTGAATGATATCATAACTTTCATAGGATTGTTTCCGTACGTAAAGCCACACCGTCTTATCTTCATCTCTACCTTTCTGTTTTCTGGAGGACTTTTAATGTGTATAATTTTCATATTGAAACCTTTCTTGTCATTGCCCATTAGCAGTTACATCAGCCAAACTTACACGGTGTGGTTTATGTGCATGCTTCAACCACATCTTTGTGCACGTCAACTTATGTTTTGTTCATGCTGTTTTTTTCAGGTTTGACGTGTAATACGTGTGATGTTTGCTAACCATTACTTATTAGGCTAAGCCGTACATTTCCCCTCCCGTCCCATCCCACTCACTTTGCACCAGCTTGGTTCTCAGGTTTAATACGCGATTCAGTTCCAAGCATATTTTCGGTATGCGATACCATACGAAAAACGGGGAAAGGCCGCCAAGGTTAATCCTATTAGCCAAGTTAATCGCACCGACTTAAATGAAAGTTAAATGAAAACTAGAACATTGTTACTCGCAGTAGCAATCTTCAAGTTTTCCTTTAAAGTTCAAAGTGTTATTCGGTGTGATTAACTCGGCGAATATAGGATTAACCGTGACGGTTTATGTGATTAACCGTAAACACATTAACACACTTGTCCTTTTTTTTTTATTATTCTTTTCCTTTTCTTTATTTTTCACTAATATTTTAAGGAAAATAGGAAATTATCCAACAGCCAAAATTATACACTAGAAATAACGTAGTTCAGTAAGCCACCTTTATGCACTTACGTTTCGGATTCGGCAGGGAACACCTCAAACCTCCAAGCACCCCCACATACTCTTAACCTGCGTACCAGGTTTGAGCTCAATCGTCTAAGCGATTAACAGCTAAGTAAGGCCGGCTTCAGCAACGAACATAAAAATATAAACTGATTTCAACTAAGAGAAACCGCTCATCAGCAGCAGTTCAAAATGAAAGTTAACACTTCTTCCCTACCATCGAAGGTGTCATTACGTCTTACGTGAAGTGCGTCGTGAAGCGGTCCATGTACGCCACCCACACTTACTTTCATTTCACTTCTTTATCTTGCCACTGGTCACACCTGGCCATTGGCACTCCGTTAAATTAACACTTTTTTTTCAGTCCCACCTGTCGCAGCCAGGCTGATAGCAACATCACAAAAGTGTTTATGTCCAGTTGAGTAAATCGTAGGTGGCATTTGCTAAGTAATTGATCGCTGTTTGCATCTCAGATAGCGATGATCATTGTGAGACGAGGGCTACTAAACTTTGCCTTTCTTGGTCTGAAAGGGCCTCGGGGACAGTCGTATGTTTGTCCAACGTATGAGATACGATTTCAGAATACGTGGACGAATTTATAGACTTCTAACTCTCGTCACTTCCTGGAGGAGGTCATTTACAGATTTGGGCGGAGTGCACAGTCGTACGCTGGGTTCTGGCTCCCAGGGCAAAGTGACGACTTGCTTCCTCTCCCCCCCTCCAGTAGTGATTCCCGGAGAAGGGGGGGGGGTGCAAAAATACTACGGCAGCAACCGTTCCCCATGGTATTTCTACCCGTGGTATCCTTGATAAATGACTCGTCCCCCTTCGTTCTAACTCCTGACAAAGACAGGAATTTATTCTTTCTCTCCTTCCATGCCAAAGTGAGGGCTTTGTCTCGTCTCCTTTTAGAAGGCATGGGGTGCTAGTAAACTTGAAGCAATGCCACACTTCGTTAAGTAAACGGCATAATCGTCTAACTGGAAAATCACATAATTGGAAGAACGTATAACAG
>JAHWFP010182713.1:36639-54956 GCA_023313725.1 Lithobius niger
CTGGAAAATCACATAATTGGAAGAACGTATAACAGAAAACAGCATAATGGAATATCATCTAACAGGAAATTCGTATAATGGAAAAGTGTCTAACTGGAAATTCGTATAATGGAAAATCGTCTAATATCCCTGCCTCGCTTATAACATCAGAAACCGCAGTTAGACGTTAAACCAGTTAAACGTTTATCCATTATGCAATTATCCATTATACGATATTCTATTTAGATGCTTTTCCAGATTTTTTATTTAGGCAGATTTTAGACAATTATCCCATTAGACGGTTTTCCAGTTAGACGTTCGCCCGACGCCCCAAGTAAACCCGCTCATTTGCAACAACAATACTCTGGCAATACTTTGGCAATTAAACACTGCAACAAATTAAGGCAGGTAACAATCATTAATCTACTGCTGGACGACGTATGTTAGTAACTTGGCGGCGACATACTAGCGTGTGTCTGGATTAGCAAAAATCTGGGGGTCTGCCATCTCCTCGGATGTAAGACGTTGATTTTTTTAGAAATACACCTCCTCATCAAGCGCCGGATACTCTTTCTATTTGAGTAGCCAAAACGGATTCATTTTTTTTTTTTTTTTTTTTTTTTTTATTTAAATAGTCACTTTAGTCTTACATCTTTGGTTATTGCATTACATACACGTTTTTGTGGGCTGTTTGTACTGATTAATTATATTGTTCGTATGCGTCCACGTCTTATTATGGATCGTTAAGAAGGCGGCGTTCAATTATGGAAGTGAAACGCCTTCAGCGCATCGTGGGTTCAATACGACGTAACGCCGTCGTCGAACGCTCCAATTCAATCCTCAATAGCCACTTGCCAAAATATGTGTAAACATTCAAAGTAATGGAATAGCTCGGTTGAATCACGATTTTACATTGCAATTAGTATTAAATTGCAGGAAATAGCGCAACATTTGGTTTTTTTGTAGTTCGATCCATCGATCCCTTACAAAGAGAAAAACACTGAAAATCACGCATTCAGATGACTTATCTCGATACATATCCTGATTCCATTACACTTGCGGATTTAATATTAAGATTGCGTGGAAGTAGTGGCTATAATTTAAGACCATTTCGACTTAGGCATTCATTTGACCTATTATTAGTGCTCGGGTCAGATACCGTTGACGTCAACGACTGTATGTGTTAGGAAGTGTCGGATTGGACCGCCCGGGAACCCGTGGGTCCCTGGGGAGCCCCCACTACAGGTAGCCCTCGTTTCAAAAAAGAGAACAAACTATCTCAAAAATGTGAAATGAATTCGTATGAAAATTGCAATTTCAAATTCACGCTAATTTCTTTAAAATATTCTAGCTTACAGGGCTCTGCGCCGATTCCCCCCTCCCCCAACTACAGAAGCCGCTGTTTCAATTTTTTTTTAATTTGAAATGAAATGAATTCGCATGAAAATTTCATTTCTAAGTTGCAGGAAAAAGTTTCTTATTCACACCGATTTTTTTAGACTACGCTCCGCCCCTCCCCCTCCCACACTACATGAGGCTCTTGTTTCATAAACAAATTTTTTTACATTTGAAATGAATTCGTACAAAAAATCCGTTTCCTAAGTAGCAGGAAAACGTGTCAAATAACATAGATTATTTTGTATACATGCTAGCTTGCGGGTCTTTGCAAAGATCCCCCCCCCCCCCCCTCCCTTTCCGTGGTGGCACCGCGAGGACCCTGCAGTAATATCCCGGGAGGCCCAAACCCTCCCAATCCGACCCTGGTGTTGGGATGGGTCGGTTTTGGGTTTTCAAGTTTTGGTTCGGGTTTTCGGGTTTTTTTGCCAAAACTTCGGTCGGTTACGGTTAGGTTTCAGTTTTTTTAGATTCCTTAAAAATGTTTCCTACCTGTATAGGGTTAGGCTTAGCAATTTAGCAAACGAAAAACAATTATACCACACGCCATGGCCGTTTGCTGTGACGTGCATATCACGTGATTTGGCTAGTCCAACCAGACGGCCAAACAGCCGTTGTTCTCGTTCGTCATTGGCTAACTCATGGTGACGACACGGCAAACAGCCATTGCGCATGGTTTAGACCTATGTTAAATGCCAACTTCTTTCTTTATTGTACGGCATTTCAAGTTATACACTAAAACAATAACTCCAATACTTGTGTGCATTTTGCAAAAAAAAAAAAATTAATACTTTTTTTTAAACATTTCTTTTGATGCAGTTATTTCGCTTTCATTTGACCACTGACTGGAATCTGCGCACGGAGAATCCATAGAGATAAGTTCAATCTCCTGCTGCTCCAAGCGCAGGCAATGAAGGCTGTACGAACAAGGCCGGCTGAGATCCATTCAGTCGCTCAAGCAACGCGAATCTTCCATAAACCGATGAAACGGTTATTTTTTAAGGAGCAGACAGTTTTTAGTATGTGAACCTCTAGTATGTGTACCTAATTTGGTTGACGAGATATTAGGATTTATTTTAAATTTTATTTTACGTACATTAAGCCCGACTTTGCTGCTCCATGCTAATCCATTGTCAGCTAAGGTTTTGCGGGAGTATTGAAATCCGCCAGCGGGGTCTTGGGCTCAGTCCTCTGAAGTTTTACACTTTTAACCTTTTTTCCGCCTTTTCTGGCTTCTTGAGTTCATGCTAGCAGCCAGTTAGGGCCTACAGCAGCCGCGGTTGTCAAAATATTCATTCAGCAGCCCTTTACACCCACTCCCAACCCACATGGGGACTAACTACCACACACTGACTCTCCACAATGACATCTCTTTACTATATAAACAACTATGCTTTTTTTATCTGTCGTTTCCTTCAATACTTTTCCGCCCCCGAAATTTCACTTTCGAAGAATTCTCTAGTCCGTTCTGGCGGGGGGGGGTCCCCCCCCCCCCCCCTTAGAGTAGAGGTGAACAACTTTCTTCTCGACTTCATCCTTTTTGGTTATTCGAGGATAAGCAAACAAACAATTTTGAAGATCAACGCAAAAATGTGTTAGGCTTATTTTTATTTGTTCCATGCATAGCACGAAAACAACAATTTTTTAAAACTGATTTTTAGTGCTGAAGGGCCGCACCCTGTGCATCTACCTAAATCCGCCACTAACAACTGCCTGGACTGCGACTGGAAATGAGGACTTTGCGGTTACTAGCCGGGCACTCCAACAACTGTGCGACTGGGGTGGACCCTGTCTACAGGTGTAAATAGCTGTTCAGTCATTATCAGTGGTGACCTAAAAGGTCACTAACATTCACAATGACGGAAAGCAACATTGCTTCTTAGCCTCCACACTAGAAATAATGCGAGAAATAAATAAAGAATAAATTACAAGGTAAAGGGTAAACGAAGCCAACAATCTGGATTAAAGACTGGCCTTGTGAGAACACAAGATTCACTAATCTGAGAAAGAAATGAATTACAAGAAAATACCTTTCTTAGGTCACCAATGAGAAATGTTGAACAGCAACTGGAGCCTATAGCGGATCCGCCCCGGTAGCGTAATGGTTAGAGTGCCCAGCTAGTAAGAGGGAAGTCGTGGGTTCGAGTCCCAGTCGGGGCAGTTGTTTTTTTTCTTAGATTAATGTATCTTGTATTCTAACGAAGCCTGTCTTTAATGCAGACTGTTTTCTTTAGTGTAATTACAAATTTGCAAACATTTAATCACTTCAACGCAATTCGTGCTATCTATTTTTCAATAAATATTTAAAAAAAACTTGACATTTGATGACTCCTCGGAATAATTTATTTTCGTTTTATCTAGAATGGATGCTGCTGCTAGTTTCGTTTTAGTATTTCGTCCCCCCCCCCCCCCCCCCGGTGTGAGTAATAAACGAGGAAGCACACAATGGAACTACTAATTAACTTCTGATTTCATTTCTTTTCGTGTCTATGATTCAAAACAAACAAATAGCAAATTTTAATTCGCAGTTCGGTTAAAATGCAGTTTGGTTTAGCCTTTTCTACGAAAATGCTTGTCACTAAAAAAATAAACTTAATTCCCAACAAAAATACATGAGAGTATCCGACAACTATACAGAGGCTCGGCGATGATTAGTTTATTTATTTCATTAGTAACAATTTCGTTGAGCGACACATAAGTAAACAATACTAATGCACAGTTCCCAACCACTGTCTCATACAATGTGGATGGCCTACAAATTCACTACCATTGTTAAAATATGGGAAGTTTCACAAAACAACACACTGCATTGACTGCTATACTAAACAATTCCATTCCTTACAAATTCAAAAAGAAAAAAGAAGTGAAAGAAGAAGGTAATATGCCAAGTTGTCTAGTTAATAAGGTTTACCTTGGCGGCCTTTTCTTGGTGAAGTGATATCACTACTTTCTAAGGACGACCCGTTTTTGGCGCTTACGGTTTTTTACGGTTTTTTTGGTATCTGTTCACTAGTACCATTTATGATTTTTTTGGCATGTTATTCATTAGAGAAAAGGTTAAACAAAATGTATTTGTTTGAATCAGGGGCGGGCGGGCTGGCCCGGGCGACCAAGCAGTGTCACTTTTTTTTCCCGCTCGTAAACCTACTGATCGTCGATGATGTCACTCGTGTTGTATCCTTCGGATGAAACAAGATACACTAACACTGCATTAGTAATTCGACGTGTCGTATGGTAGAATTAAAAAAATCTGTAATTGACGTATGAAGTTGGAACGGCAGATATACCAACAGGACACTATTAAAAAATCTAAATGCATGGTGTACTGAAGAATATCTATTATATTGCACATTATGTTAAAAAAAATTGTCTCGTAACGTTTGCTACTACGATACGGCAAATGAGCCAGAATCTTGTGTGCGACGATGCAATCACTGACCACATAAGTTTTCATCGGACGCTGATATTGGTATTCTTACAAAAAAACAAACTGAAAGCTTCGTTGTTTTACAGATTCCCGTACCCGTTGTTCTTGTTCATCAGAATTTTACATTTTTTAAATCTTCGAACACCATGTTTCATAAATTTAGCAGGTAATTTGGTGGGGGGGGGGGGAGTAGGAGAAATCATAATGCGTTGAGGGTACGTGAGGTTGACTACTTTAAATTTATTTACACTTTTTAGGTGTATTACCAAAAGTTAAAATATTCACACGAAAATGTGACAAAGTCCACATTGAATATAACACTGCAATTTCATGTGGCCAATTTTTGTTAGGCTACTCAATACAAAGTACTTGTTTACTAGCGTTTTATAATTATCGTTATCGTTATTATTTGTAATTTTAAATCTGTGGTTAAAACTAATGTCGAACCAATAAAACTGACGTGAGTCTTCCTGTTACGGATTTTAAAAAAATCTGAAAGTCAGAGGCCATTAGGAATATCCCGCCCTTCCCTCCCTCTGGTCAGTTCGCCACTGTGAAAACAGGACATCATTCGCTTTGCTCACTCGTTCAATAGGAAACAACACCACAAATACGCGTAATAAAATACTGTAATATATCGCACCCGAAAAGCAACGAGGATGGCGCAATAATTAACAGCAAAAGTCTTATACAAGTATCGCATTCATTGTACCGTCCAGATTCAATCATAGAAATTCGGTGTACCATCCTGATCACCACAAAGGTAAGTGATGACTCACTTTGTGTTATTCTGCGCCATAAGAGAAGGAGCCAGCTCGACGTACACGATAGCCGCTAACCGACCGCAATGTCGAAGAGCTGACTTGCCGAAATGCGCAGTTACACGCCGCTATTTTTCGTATGATCGGCGTTAAGCGCGTACCTTTACGCTGAGGAAGCGCTGACGTCAGCCACTGATCGTGTACTATTTGACGACGATTTTTCGCTCAGAGACTTTTTTAGAGGTTAGCGAACTAAAACCGCCCAAACTAAACCCCGTTTTTTGGCCACAACCGCATTAATTCGACGTGTGACACGTCGAATTAAAAAGTATAAGTACAAAGCCATAACGATTAAAAATGGGTAGCCAGTGCAGTGCACATACAATATACAATTTGCGACGTTTCAAAGCAATCCCTACTTCGTTATCAAGCAATGTAAGGGGGGGGGGGGGAATTGAGGCAATGTAAGATACGGCTAAGAAGCCAAATCCAGTAAAACACTTTAAAATCCTTTTAAAAACTAAAAACTCAAAGCACATGAATAAAAATAATACCTAACATGAACCTAAGGCAGCTTAGAAACTGCCAGTAGGGTGCGAGTGCAGGTGATAAGGAAGGAAGAGGATGGGATTTTTTGATTGGCTATTTATACTGGTTTACCCTGGTGGCAGAATTTGGAAACACCCAATTTGTATAAAATGGGCACTTGTTCTTTTAATGCGTGGTTTTCTGGCACTGTAAGTAGGATTTTGTGTAAGAATGGCGAGAGTTTCAAGATGTAACCTTGGTTATAGTTTAAAGATTATATCGTTTTTATCGTGAAATAAAATTCTTTTGTTCTAAAGATCAGGGGTGTGCCCTGTCTTTATCTTGTGCTGGACGAGTGAGTTTGGTTGATCGTTACTAGTCTTTTGACGTTAGATTTGTGAGACGAGATTCTTTTATTTAAATTCTACTACGTAGTCCCAATATAAGTGGCGAAATCCTCTTGTAGACAACCATATTATGCCGGGAAACTACGCATAAAAAGCATATGTACCCCATTGTGAGGTGCTAAGGGAGTGGATGATAAGTATCGAATCAAGCCAAATTCTTCTTCACTCCTTACTGCATAGCTAGGGAACTGTGCACAGCATTACATATTAGGCATCGGCATCAATGTTTCCATTCGAACCGACCCTGGGTTTAGCTGCAGACTTGCTGGTTGCCTCTCCAACATCAACGGAGGATTCATCATTCAAGCCGTAGTATTTATACTCGTGATAACAATAGGGTTTCTACCAAGGGTTTCGTCACGTGACTGCATGCAGGTGCGGGCCGGTTCCAGCTGGTTGAGCAGTGGGACAGGCTCGCCACCCGGCTGTTGGCGCTCGGCGAATTCCCGTGTTTATGCGGAAATTGGGTGGGCGTTCAACAGTTCTTGTAACGGCAAGATGAACCGCGAAGTGGTAGTTCCGTGTAGCACCTTACTGTACGTGAATAGCCGTTACATCATTTTACAAAAATTGGGTGTTTCCAATTTCTCCCACCAGAGCAAATCAATATAAATGGCAGAGCAAAAATCCCATTCTCACTTCTTAGCTGCACGCAAGAGGTGAGGTTCCCTACTGGCAGTTTCAGGGTCCATTTTATTTATTTTATTTTTCAGCTTTGAGTTGTAACGTTTTTATGGATTTTAAAGTGTTAAACTTGACTTCAGCTTTTTAGCCATATCTTTTATTGCTTGATAATGAAGCGGGGATTGCTTCGAAACGTCGCGAATTGGTTATTTTATGTGCACACTGACTTTTCATTTTAAAATCGTTACATCTTAGTGCTTATAATATTTTATATCCTTCGGATAGCACAGTAGGCTCCTTACAATCAGTTCCTACAAGTAGTGCCCAAAGGAGGGAAGGAGGACGTGAGGATCATCTCCGCGTTGCCATTTTTTTTCGGGGGGGGGGGGACTTATTGCCCTCCCCACACAAAAATTTTACGGTTGATTGGCCCATTGTTTTTATAACTGCTTTTTTTTTTGGATGGGGTGGGACTAATTACCTCCCCCCCCCCCAAAAAAAAAATAAAGTTTTTATGACTGATTAGCCTACTATTGGCTGGTGCCATCACAACAAAACAAAGGATACTGAAGTTCGTCTGCAGTAAGCCAACAAAGTTAATATCCCGGTTGGCTTCAACAATTTTCGAATTCCAATTTTGACTGAAATTTACAAGTTTTTTAGGTTACAGCTTTAAAATAAAGTTTCGCAATTTAAACCGACATGGTACTTAAATATGCTAAATATATTATTATATATATTATAATTGCTTGCTGGTAAACAGTGTGTCATATCACGTATTCATATTTTTATACTCGTTAAATTTTTTTAACCACCCCCCCCCCCCTCACCTTCCAATTACAAAAATGTTATATTTCATACCATGATTAGTTGGCGCCCAAATAATCATGCTATGAAACATGCAACTTTTTTTGGGGATAACAAAGTTGGGGGAATACTCTTGGTTTTTGGGGGGGGGGGGGGGGGGCATCCTTGCCTTTCTAAATCGACTTTTTGGAGACAATTTGGCGCATCGCGCATGCTCTTCGTCAGCCGTAAGGTTTTAGCTCCACCGACTCGCAATGAAAGCAGCAATAATGCGAGTTAGTAGCGAATATCAAAATCTGTTTTGTCCAAAGAAATTCTTCATTTTCACGGATTATACGACTACAAGCGGTTAGTTCCAAACAATGTCAAATTTAGCTAATCCAAGTAACGTTGTTACGACGACAATGACACCTTTGCCATCGCGATTAAACTCTAGATGCGAGAAATTAAAGCTGGATAATTGTCTAAATTATTTTTTTAACTAATTTATTTGAGCCTTAAGTCAACCGAAACAATTTAACACTTGTGTGGCTGAACCGGCTCATTGCCAGACTTTTTTGAGAGAAGAAATATATGGTAAAGGGAGGAGCCAACCAGGGGATTATGAACCGGGAAGCCTCTGATCATTGTAGGGGACCGAAAGTTTGTCTAGAATTGGCCAGAATAGTTCGTAGGAGCATGGTAGTCTCTAACGCTACTCTAGCCAGCAGCCCTGGCGGGGTCATTGCCAAGATTCCAAGGGTTCGACCAGATCCGCAAACCTCCAGCAACCAGGCTGAGCTCTGTCACCGCTCAGCCACCATGACCACGTCCTTACTACTGTTTGCTTAAATTCAAAGCTAATCAGAAATAGGACGAGTATAACTGCTGGAACCTAGACCCAATGTCCATTGATATCGGGTTCCACCTACTGACTCGGCAGGTATACGTAAAGAGCGTCTCGTCTCGACAATGGGCACGGTCTTACCTTTAGTCACTTCGAATTCACCTTCCTAACCTTTAAGGTGTTCCCTTGTAAATATTCCTCACTTTAATGTATTTAACCAACCTCTGTTGAGTAAAACGGTCCATGTTTACGATGGTTATGTGAAAACACCTTTACAATATTGAAAAAGGCTTCGTTATATAGAGTCTTTAAGAACTCTACATAGATACAGTTATTTGCATCATATGAACTGGAGGATGAAAACAAAACAGGTAGAAATTGTTCTTTACAGAGAGAAATTGAGGAGTTCCGTGGAAAAAGGGCACTAATGAAAAAGACATGTTTTGAGAAAAGGGCAAAAAACTGAGAACTAGTATTTTATGCTTATTCTTTGAAAGTTAGCATTTTCTGATGAGATATATATTCATGTTCCTTTGTAAAACATATTTTTGTAGCAGATATATTCCGGAAAATAGGAAATTAGCGGAAAAATCGTCAGTGGCACTGGCGGCGGCCATGTTGAAAAGCAGCGCCATCTCGCGGCCACATCCAGCGTTAAATTTAAAAAATACTTGTAAAGCGCTTCAGTTGGTCGACTTCCTACCGTTTGTGCCCTTATTCCATAGACTGAGCGATGCTCTATCAGATTTTTTTAGGAGGTGAAAAAAGGGCACAAGTGACTTTATGCCTTTTTTTCCAGGGAACTCCTCAATTCTTATTCGAACATCCGTTATATCGAGTGTACAATAGTTTAATTATGTTGCCTTCGTTTTTTATACCCGTTCGTTTCACATCCGGTATGTTCACGTGCAATGCTCGGCCACAAAGGGACGGTTTCTAATATGAAATTCCTTCCAACTCGATCCAGAACATTCTGCACGTATTTATTTTCATTTCTTTTTTTTTTTTTTTTTTTGGTGTGTGTATATCTCCAATTTGTTGGGTAAGCTCAGCTCTTTTTGCGGACTTTTGTATATGGCATTGGCGTGTTGCCCCAACAGTACTAAACCTCACGTTCCCGTTTAGTGCTCACTGGAGTGAGCTCAGACGTGATCGAGATTGCCCCAAATTGCCATTAAACAGGGGCTATAAAACACGTTCCAGCCCTTTAAAACCGAGCTTCGAGGATACTCACGCTGCAATTTCGGTTCGTTTGGAAAGGCCACCTTATGCGTAATCATGGTCGACGAACATTTCAGTGAAAAACTTGGACCAGGCAGACAGACACACAGAGGCAAACAACACAACAAAAAATCGAGTCGTTATTTTTCTCTAGAGAGTCACGATGAGCGCCGAGCGAGTGCGGGTGGGTGGTCGAAGGGACATGGCGTTGAGGGACTGCGCCCCTGGCTCCCCCCCCAGCCACCGCTGCCCACATGCCCCCAAATGAATGTCACTGCGGGGAATAAGGAAGATCCATCAGCCTGAGTCACTGGACCTCCCCGTTTAGTGAGTGGATGGGCTTCCTTTTGCCATTTCGTAGATAGGAAGAACTCGTTTGTTACGATACGAGAATTCCCAATCCCGTAGTACTGCTTATACGTCCTTATGACGTAACGTGGCTACCACCGTTTACCACTGCTCCGGCCTTGTTGCTAAGATAATAGGCCCGCCTAGTTGTTGTTTTTGATATAAGCGGTTGCGTTCTCGTGTTGCGCAAGACGTCACGCTGTTTTGTAGCCGAGAAATCTTGTTGGCAACAAACCGTTTTAATCGCAATCTTCGGCTCAAGACTGAGTTATCCCGGGAGTAGAGATAAAACTCTACAAATTGGCGCCCGAACAGGGACTCGAATCCTGGACCCTCTACAATGACACCCAGAGTGCTTCTATGAAATCACAATTTCACAAAAGCACGAGTGGCAGTCTGTGTGAGAAATTTTTGTTTCTTTTCTTCTATAGAACGATTCTCCAAACGGTTTCGATTTGGATTTTCGATTTATGAAGTAATTTCGATATACAGTGTTTACGATGTTTTCCCTCTATTTGGCGCAGCGATGCAGGACCTCATCGTATTTCGTCATCCGACCTGTAATTGCGTTTGTTTCATCGTTGGTATTTCGCATTAAGCAAGGTCTCTGGGAATGATAGGAGGCCTAAACCTCATTTTTATGCCGCTCATAAACAAAGTTAAAACGTAAAGCTCCGAACTCTGTCTGACGAGAAACAACAGTTTCGTGTTCCGTAAAAGTCCGACAAATTCACGAAAGGTGACGTTATAGCCGTAATACGGGCATAACTTGAATGAAAGTAAACCACTTCTATGTGAAATATATTGTAGGCCTATAGATATGTGGTTTGTTTGTCAATGACCATTCAGTGACGAGTGTGGAAAGGTATGTTCTTTTAAATGTAAGTCGAGCGTGGTACTCGTATTGCACCAACACGTAAACTTAAGAAAAACTACTGAAACAGTACACTATAGTTTTTGGCATGTACGATATGTGAAAATAAAACTGTAATGTTAAAATGAAACAAATGTAACATTACAGTTTGTTTTCGGTATATGTGGCAAACAGTCTAATGGTCAAGTTATAAATAAATAATAAATAATAAAATGGTTTGTTGCAAACGCAACCGGAATGGCAAGGACCTGGTGGTCGCTAACTGCCATCCGACGTTGAAATTAAAAATTAAAAAAAAAAAATTTAAATTACAAAGTTTAAAAGTTTAAAAAGTTTAAAACGAAGACAATGGATCGGCTGTAGAGGAAGGGTTGATGGTATTGGTTTGGGGTCACGAATGCCTTACCACCAAGGTTAGACCTACCAGGGACACAATGGTCCCCGATGGCATCGCCAAACGTGAGGGACAAGTGAGGGGCAATGCCAGGTATCGTTGTCAGTAATTCTTCAACAGCAATAAAATAATGCACCGTAAAGCATGGCCCAAGCCATTTGTCAAATCTCATGTAAAAATAAAAAATGGAGTAAAAAAAAAAAAAAAAAGTGCAATAAAAGCAGTAGGGTTGTCGGCTACTTATACTATTCCCTTTGTATTAAAATTGTTTTTTCATTAGCATGGAGAGCAAATGTAGTGGATTTAAATTGTCTCATTTTTTCTCAGTGGGTCGTGTATATTCTGGTCTTTTCAGAAAATACTTAAGGTCTACCTCATTTAAGAGGTGCTGGAAAGTGTTAACATTTTTTGCGGTTACCACTTTTGAAGGGAGCGAGTTCCATGGGTTTACTACCCTCACCGCAAATGATGACCTACGCATCTCTAATCGTGCTGCCGGTTTGTTTAATTTAAATATGTGCCCACGTGTATGTTTCGTCGTGGACAATTCGAAGAGAGGGATATCAGTGTTAAGGAAACCTCTTAAAATCTTGAAAGTTAGGGTTAGATCTGCCTTCAAGCGTCGTAATTCCAAGGAATCTAAGTTCAATAGCTGGAGGCGGCTTTCATTATGAGTTAAATTTTTCATTCCGGTTAAAGACTTCGTAAACCGACGCTGAACCGACACCACGTGGTCGATGTCCTGTAAAAGGTTTGGGGAGCACACTTGTCTAGCATACTCCAGTAGCGGGCGCACATAGACCTTGTATGCCCAGAGTAGGATTTTGGCATATCCAGATGAAAACACACGTTTCATAATGTGTAGCCGGTTCAAAGAATTTTTTACTACGTAATTGCAATGAACGGTTTGTTTAAGAGAGGACGTAAACCAAACTCCCAAACATTTCATCATGGTTACATCTGGTAGTGCCGTATTTTCGATGTTATACGTCTGGCACCTGTTGGTGTACCCGATGTGGAAAGTTGTACATTTTGCATTTGCAAGGGGCAGTTGCCATTTGGTCGACCATTCATGTACGTTTGTTATTTCTGTTTGGAGGTTGGCTGATGTGTCTCATTCAATATTGGTGCGTGGCAAATCAGGTCGTCAGCAAATTTGCTTTGTTCGCAGTTGTCTTGGTTACATGATAAATCATTTAAATAAATCAGAAAAAGTATAGGTCCAAGTACCGTTCCCTGTGGGACTCCGTTGATGATATCTAATGTTGATGACGTCGAATTTTCTACCACCACGAATTGTGTTCGGCCTGACAAAAAGGCTCTTAGCCATCCCAAAAGTAGTCCCTTAAAACCAAAGCGGTCGAGTTTAAATAGGAGCTTTCGGTGCACTACCGATTCAAATGCTTTCTTAAAATCGAACGATATAACATCTGTTGGTACTCCGATGTCAAATGCTTCAGACCAGATATCGAGAGCCTTCAAAAGGTGCATCGTAGAGGACCTTCCTGGTCAAAATCCAAATTGGTCTGGTTTAATGATATTTAATTTGTTTGTAAAGTATAACATTTGCTCTCGTATAATCTTTTCCATCACTTTACATGGCACTGATGTTAAAGAGATTGGTCGGTAATTTTTTGGATCCGTTTCATTTCCTTTTTTGTAGATTGGAATAACTCTCGCTGTTAACCAAATCGCTGTTATCTGCCATCTACGCCATTACCACGGGTTCGCTATTCTTAGGAAAAACGGAGCAAGTTTTAAATCCTCGAAAAAGACCAGAAATGACGTCACAGCTAGCAGGTAACAGTACAGGGACTGTGCAAGAAGGATTGGATAAATTATGAATGATTATGAAAACCGTCAATTGCTTGACTAGTTGTAATACAGATTTTTTTGCAATTTTATCAGCGAGAGAAATTTGGTTTGCTGCTCAAGCAGACTAATGATAAGGTGGAATACTTAAAAAGCTTAACAGCGGGCTAAATTCACGAGCAATCCGTCAGGTCAACATGACACAAGCCGCCACTTTGAAATGACGTCACCATCAAAACATGGAAAATTGGTTGTCCTTTATAAAAAAAATTTAAAAAAACATTACCTGTGTATACAGTATTGAGTAGGTGGGTGATGTCATTTAAAAATGGCGACTTGTATCATGTTGACCTGAGCTCATGCGCAATTTTACTTGTTGTTAAGCTTTGTACGGTTAAGTATTCCACTGGTAGTAAAGGCCGAGTCAGAGGCAACATTATCACTAATGTGATTTTGTCATTGTCAGCACTTACAGCTTTTGTTAATTGTACATTGTTGTTGACCGGGTGCGGTTAACGCTCGCTAAAACCCTTTACCTTTTTAACTAAACTAAACTAGTTGGTGACCCGTCTAAGGAAGGCAAGCACCCGTCAGCAGGTAGCCATCGATGACTTTCATTACCCTGATTGCAGAAGAGCCCCTCACAAATCCCATAAGCTTTGTTAATATCTACGTTTTAAGCTATAAAAGTTGAAAAGCGATTGATTGGTTTGATATCCAGGTGGGAGAAAAATGTCCGCAACATGAAGAACAACAACAAGAATATGGTAGTCACATAAAATAGTGGTTTGAAAGGTCATAGGCCTTGTTCTTACCTACGTTTGAAGCTTTAAAAGTTGAAAAGCGGTTCTTTGGTTCGATCGCAAGGTGAAAACAAAATTTCCCCGACAAGAAGAACAACAAAGATACTGTAGTCGGAATAAAATCGCGTTCAAAAGGCCATTGCCTTGTTCATGCATATGTTTTAAGCTGTAAAAGTTGAAAATCAGTTCATTGGTTCGATATCCAGGTGAGGCAAAAAGTCCCAACAACAAGAATTGCCTGTACTGTGGTGGCCAAATTGTTCAATTGTTGTCCTTAAAATTTGTAACGCAGTGAAATTATGATGACACTACTCCAAATACCGAATTTCGTTGGTCTACTACCAATTCTAGTGGAAACTATAGGGTTTCAAATCTTGACGATTAACATGGAAGTTCCTGCTGAGGCTTACGTTAAGTTGGCTCATGACTTGAGTTCAACATTAGTTCAAAACACATGCAACCGCGTCCAATTTCCTGGTGAGAACGTTTTGTTAAATTTACTCACAGCTACGAAAATATTGCAAAACCTAGTTACGCTTGGGACACGACATAATGAGAGGCTATGACTTGAATACGACTGGAAAAAAATGGTAATAAAAAAAGGAGGTTACTGCATTTTCTTTAGTCAATTATTTCACACGAGTTGTGTTAATATGGCACCGCAGCATCGATTACTTCTGGTATATGCAGTTTTCTCCTTACCACCCTCTAATAACATGGACTTATGCATGGTCAAAACTTCACAACGTTTCCCATAAGCCCACAGATCCACTGGAGTACGATAATCTTTCATCTTGCCTATGTTGAAGATCAAACAGAGATACACCCCCGCCAGCGTTCTTGGTTTGCATCGCCTTCTCCTTGTGCATCCCACCCAGGATGCTTACAAGATGTGCGGGGGAAGTCTTCGACTCCTAAGGTAGAGTTCAGCGTTTGACGAGGTGCGGAAACTCCGATTCTGATCACCCATCAATCTTCATCTTTTCCGCGGCAAGAACTTCACGCCATGCACTTCTAAGCTTGTAAGTCACTGTACATCAAGTAAAACATGGCCAAATGTGAGTTACCACAACATTGAACTCTGTGGAATTTGGTCGTCCCTATACCTTTAACCAGTGTCCCTAATTACGCGAAAAGCAAACCCTGTCAAAACATATCAGATTGGTCTTGGCGGCCTAGTTGTATAAGTAAAATCAGTACTGGAAGAGTTTAAGATAAAAATATAGCCAATTAGTGGACAAGTAAAACAATAAAACACGACGTTTCGGGGATATTTGCACCCCTTTATCAAATGTGGAAATCGGCTCAAATGTCGGCTTCGTACACAAATAAAAGAACAAATAAGAATCATGTTATGGCAGATACTCCTAATAAAATAAATTTTAAAATCTTTAAAAACAAGAACCTATGCATTGCTGGCCGAAACAGCAAATACAATAGGGAGCCCAGTAAGATGACCTCTTCCCTACAACTAGGCCGTGTTGTAGGTAAAACACGGTTTTTGGCAGCTAGTGGCGCTTTCGAAATTAATAAGTTAAGTTTTTACACAGATTTGCGTGACAAATTTTGATTAGCTTTAAAATAATTTTTTAATAATTTCTCTGCGCTTGGAATAAACAGCGCCACGTTCGTGTAATACAGAAAGTGTTTCCAGGGAAAGCGCGGCAGCTTTGTTGGGGCTGTAACTAGCGTCTTCTGCTGACAGAAGACGGTAAGCAGGACAAATCAATCGCATCAGTGGCGCTTTCGTTTCGGCAGCCATATTGTCCAATCTATCGCGTATGCTAGTTTTCACGCGAGATCCGGCCTGTTCTGTATAGTGCGGTTCCGTGCCTCGCTCGACGCCAGCGCTTTTATCTCTGTCGGCCCTGGAAGTCACCACTCCTCCTCTCTGAAAGACACTGTTCTCAAAGTACACATTTCTGTGCACCAGCAGACAACACACCGCGTTGTGTACCAGCCAGTGACGGCACTAGGGGTGGGCCGGGGGGGGCCATGAACCCCTCCCCCCCCCCAAAAAAAATATTCACGCCTCACCTCCCCTCCCCTCCCCCGATACCAACACTCAGGTCAACATCAGAAACTAATATAATATAAAAACCTGCAGGCTAAACTTCTCATATGATTTATTTATTTATTTATTTATTTATTTATTTATGCATTTTTACAGCAACTTTGCAATATATGCAACTTTGCAATTATTTATTATTTATTTATTTATTTGCACAGCCTAATTTATTCTGTGTGTTTATGGGGCGTAGTTTACAAAATAATTGGACTGCATTGAAGCTTACGTTCAAGTTGAATTAAACGTAATAAAAGTGCTTAATACGGCTGCCTCGAAAAAAAGAAGTCCTTGGCCCACTCTGTTTCCAGATGAGCCCTCTGTCGCCCCCCCCCCCAAACAATTCAGTCCTGACGCCATGACTGGTACCAGCAGTACACAGTAGGGGTGGCACGATAATCGATAATGCGATAATATAGCGATAAAAATCTTCGTCGATTATCGTATCGCGCTTTTTTTCCCGATTTATCGAATTATCGTGCAAACCCCGATGCTTAAATTGTCATATCTCGGAAACCGTAATAGCTAGAAACAAGCGGTTTGCGGCGTCGCGTGCGGAATTCCAAGGCATTTCCAACCAAGTGTGCAATACTGTTGCTAGCCACTTGAGCCGATTGGAGAGTTAGTTTACTGCAAAAAAAATATTTAAGCATTCAATAGTAGCACAACTGCTAAATTGTTTCTACGTGGTGATGAAGCAATGGACACTGGCAAGTGCATTTTCGTATCTACTGGCCAAATAGTGAGTGCCACACAATTCACATAATGTGAAGGTTGCACTGTAGGCTTCAGCTAAGTATTTTTTTTTAATGACAAAATTAAATTGGTTATTCCAGCCTCAAAATGCTTTATCGAGATATTATCGATTATCGCGATAATTCTAAAAATTGTATCGGGATAAAAAATTTTTGTATCGTACATCCCTAGTACACAGTTTGTGCAGAGGTAGTGCACATTCTTTGCACAGAAGAATTTGTTCTGTCGCTATACAATCCGTATATTGTCAGTATACAACTCGTCTGGTGGCTAAGCTGGTACACACACACATGTGTACTGTCAGAACATTGAATGAACCGGCGAATGAACGACTACGCGTGGGAGGCGGAATTTAGCGTAGGATGCACGTAAAAAAAATTTTCAGTAATACAGTAGAATAGCGTGAAGGCGCTAACGGTGTTTAAAAATGGATTTACAGTATGGACTGAGTAACGGTAGATGAACAAAACCTTGCGATACTACTTCCAGGGTTCGTACGTGGCCTTGAAATCTGGAAAAGTGCTTGAATTTGAAAAATACAATTCCAGGCCTTGAAAAGCCTTTAATTCTAGGGGAAAATGCAGAAAGGCTATAGATATGTCCTTAAAAATGTTGTTGTCTTGAAATTGCCTTATAAAATGTGTCCGCTTCAGTAGGTGGGGAAAAAAACCGTATTTCAAATCCTTGTTGCTTCACAATATGAAGGAAGAAAATTACGCGTTTGCGAAAGTATAGACATTAAAAAAGAATTCCAGTACTTAAATATGTGACGATAAATCAGTGCCAAATTATGGAATTAAATTAACAAACCCCACGTGCCTTTCTCTTTGTGATATAGTCTACGTTGATTACGATGGGTTTGTTCACTTCTATAAAATCCAGTTAACACAGCACGCATTTTAACAAAACTATTAACATCTAGACTAGGCCCATTAAGAAATTGGTCTCGATAAACGTTTTAGCGGTACCATTATCGGTTACCTATGTAGCCTTGAAAAATCATTGAAGTTGGGCCTTGAAAAAGCCTGGAAAAGACCTTGATAAAATATAGGCCAAAAAGTGTACGAACCTTGTATTTCATGGAGTCGTATATTAGAAAGTTAAGTTGATCATATCAAAAACCGAAACTAGTAAAAGTGGCCGCCAAGTTCCCAATGGTTCGGCCCTTCAAAGGAGTGATATCAACACACCAAAACGTTCGCCAAGTTAAAAGGACATAAATTCTTCCGGTATATCGTTCGACCCGATCAGATTGCAGCTGGCAACATTTACACAGGTTAGAGTTAATGT
>JAHWFP010182714.1:0-52638 GCA_023313725.1 Lithobius niger
TAACCTTGGTATAAAGTGTCATGCATGGCCTTAACAAATGGACGGTCGAATAGCAATTGTATCTGCTGGCTATTCGGCATTTTTTTTTATAAATAAATTGTAATGGAGACTGGCTTGCCATTTGGCTTGTAATTTTCTTTGATTTCAATTTCTCTTTCGAGTCTGGTATGCTCCCAACTGTTTGGAGAACTGGAAATGTGATACCAATTTTCAAGAAGGGAAATGCAGCTAACCCTGAAAATTACTGGCCAATCGTTTTGATCATTAGCCCATGCAAGGTCATGAAATCGGTTTTGCTGAAATATTTACTAGACAGTGTCTGATCAGTGAGGGCCAGTTTTTTTTTTTTACCTGGCAGATCATCTACTTTTCAACTGCTTCCATGCACTGACTTAGGGACCAGTGCCTTGGACAATGGGGTATCAACAGATATGATTTATTTTGACTTTTGCAAGGTATTTGAATCAGTGGTCCATTTCACCACTACATTTGTTCTATACAAAAAAAAGTGCTTTCACCAACTCATAATGGAGTCCCTATGGCCTCCCCACTATCTACCTATACAGAGTGGTCCACAAAAAACTGATGACCCAAGATTTTTAAAGTCCAACTTTTCTAGTTAGCACCCCTCAGAACTAGGAGGGGACAGAAATCTTCCCGTTTCATTAGATTTTATTTCTGTCCTACCCTGGTTCTGAGGGGTGCTAACTAGAAAAGTTGGAATCTTGGGTCGTCAGGTTTTTGTGGACCACCCTGTATACGCGATATCCTAATGAATAAAGTTGACAAGAGCCAATTAATGCCTTCCCAGAAATTTTTTTTTTTAAAGATTTGTTGATGACAGCATATCCCTCTGCCTCCCAGCCAGGTGCACTATTATCATCAGCTCTCTAAATAAGGTTCATCCATCACTCAAGTTTCACCATGGAAGCTCCGGATATGAACTTCATTTCGTTCTTTTACATCTCCCTAAACTTCCTTTGATGTAACGAATTTTCTCATTTGCATAAACCATCACAGACTACACGTCATTCCATATCAAGCATACACAACCCACTGTACAAATACAATACTGCTCACAACACCCAACATCCCCACGTTCTGATAGAATTTGAATACACCATGAATAATTGTTTGCATATTGCTACTCATTATCTGGAATCATTCGATAAGCAAACATTAGCGTAAAAAACACATCCTCCACCCCTCCCTCCTTTCAGCTACCCCTCTTTTTCCCAGAAACGTGACGGCTCCATTCTTGAGTTAATGAAGCTCTCCGAAGTTTCTCCACACACAGGACATTATACTTCTAAGCAAAAATAACCTAACTTTAAATCATGCTTACCAAAAACTCCACCCAAAAAGAATTCAAACTCCCCACACAACTCTGGAAATTCTACATATCAAATTCCTACTGAAAATGTCACATCGTTAACTTTGAAAATTCATAACAATAGTTGAAAATTCACCTAGGTTACTCTTACTTGGAGTATCTACCTCTTTTTTTTGCCAATGGGGAAGGGAGATTTTTGAAGTATGAGCCAATCTCAGCCTGCTTATTCTGATCAGCACTCTGCATGGCCTTCCAAGAGAGTGATTAATAAGTCATAAGTGCATTAGTGCATTAGCGATAAGCAGGAATCACAACCAGTTGGCATCACATAACCCCCAAATTCGCATACTAAAAATTGCTAAGAAGGCTTAGTTAATCACTTATTAAAGATGAGAAGCTAAATTCAGTATGTGAGAAAAGTTTAGGTTATATTACCTTTGATTGTTTTCGACGGGATGTCAATTGCGACAACGACTTCTGTTTCTCACTGGTGCTAACTAATGAAACCGTTATAAAGAAGAATTTTTTAACACGGCGATAGAATTGGTCGTTAGACCCGATTCGTTTATCGCTGCTGTAGGTAACGCATCACACCATAATAAACACGCTTCACAGGAGCTATACTATGTACTTACACGTCCGCAATGCATTCACTCCAGGAATTGTCACTCGAACTTATTTTAACGGTTTTTAATAGGGAGGCTGTATTCGTTTCCATAGCAACCGAGGCAGCGAGCAACAGTCTCACTGGACTGAAGGCTGGTTAGAACGCAGTTTGCCATAATCGTACAGCGCCGCAGCAAAGAGTATGCAATTAAATAAATACAAATAATTAACGAATATGGATGTAAACACGTATAGCTAATTTAACTGCTACATAAATATTTAGTAAAATTTTGCTAACACTGGAGGTTGCTGGAGGTTTTCGAATCTTGCCGAACCCTTGGAAAGGAGACCTCCTTGGCAAAGTCCCCGCCAGGACTGCCGGCCAGGGTAGTGTGAGAGCTCCTTCAGCGACAATGGGAACTATTCTGGCCAATTCTGGACAATCTTTCGGTCCCTACGATGATCGGAGGTTTCTCGGATCGAATCCCCGGGTTTAAACCTCCCTTTGTAAGATATTTCTTCTTCTCTAAAAGTCTGGTAATGTTCAAAATGAGCCGGTGCAGCCATACAAGCATTAAGTTGCTTCGGCTGACTTAAGGCTCAAAAAAATTAAACGTTTTCAGTGACATTCTGTTATCATTTCTGCGGAGATACAACCTACGAACGTCCGCACACTGAAGTGTATTAAAAAAAAAACGAAACTGACACTTCGAAGGTGAAAGGCTACTTTACATAAGCCTCAACTAATAGACTTGCTAAAAAATTCATATAAGTACAACATAATGCAGAAATTCTTACGTACGCCCTTAAATGTTTGTAATTGATTTATTACTAAACTGCCGATAAAATGACTCTCGCGCGATACTCTGATTAAATACTTCGCCTACTGCGTGTAGTTATCGATCTTTTTGGTGCACTCAAGTTTTTGCTCCCTTAAACTCGTTCGTGCTTGAGTTGGCAATAAAACTCCATCTTCACTTCGTGACTCGGCATCTTAATAATTAACCAACACAAGCACTCACGAGTTTAATGGGAGCAAAAACTTTCGTGCTCCAAAAATTATCGATAACTACCCTTGCACTCTGGATATTACATATGATATTTTTACTTGGTTACAATATTTAGATATCTTTTCTGTGAATGTAAGCATATCCAAGGTGAATTTTCAACTTTTATCAAATTCCTTGTGCCCACCAGGCTTATGGGGCTACCTACATTGGAACCAGAACATAAACTGGTCCGGCATCTTAAGACCCCACAAATTCAATCTTAAACTACTTAACCAAAACAATTAATTAGAGCAGCACTTACAATAAAAACCGGACGCCAACTCAAAAATTTTATATCAAATTCCCGACATCAGAAACAAAATCAATCTTGAAACCATCTGCATTTCAGTTGGTGATCCAACTGTTAATTACCATATACTCCTCAACTCACACAACTTTAAAGAAAAATTTCAACTGTTAACAAAGTTCAATGTTATTTCTTTTTGCAACCAGGGGAAGTAAGGTGGCTACAACAACATGCAGAATGGCACTGCTCCTCCCTTCAGTTTTTACCAGTTTACTGCATACACTGTTGTCCCTTTCTCGATTTCATCCTATTGTATTTTATTTTATTTTATTTTTAATTTCATAATATTGAATGCTGTTGTACATTTACATCCTACCAGTTTTGCCTGAGGTTTAGGATATTTGTTTGGTGTTTGTTGCTTTGTTTTTACTGCACACTTCACCGTGTGCATTTTTTTTGGCTCTCGTAACTCTTGATAATGAGCCAGAATTGTCCCGAAACATCAAGGTATTGTTGATTGTGTATGTGAACCTTCTTGGCTTTTATCTACTCAACTTACTCCCTGAATGCAGGAGACTATCCTGGTTCCAGAGGATCAATGTCTCTGCACATCATTTTGACCATGCCATAATTGGAAGTTTCCCAGCTTGATGCCTGGTTTCATTAGATGCCTTTCTGTTTTAAAAGGTTTTGTTTGTTTTGCAAGCTAAGCTGGCTGTTTTTTTATTCAGCTGACCTGCTGAAGTAATCGCAATAACAAAACATGCAAAAGATTCCATAAATCACGTAAAAAAGATTTTCCATTAAAACGTTTTTGTGAGTCTTTGTCTTCCCCTCTCTACTTTTCTCAACACAACAGCAGTGTTTAATTGACTAGAAGTGGTGTCGTCATAGGTGCAAGTTTTGAATGAAGCATTCAGAACCGTAAAGACAAAATTTACATTTCCTCAATAATAAAATTTACAGAATAGTACGGCTACTGCAGTGCTTAAGTACCTAGTCAAGGCCAGTCATTGCAGCATATTGTTGCAACGACAAAGGCTGGTGCAGCATGGTGTGAATGATGCGGTCAAAATTCGAACTATCTGATATAATTTTTTAAGGGAAGGAAAGGAAAGGAGAAGAGTAGAAAGGAAAGGAAAGAGTGCATAGAGAGACAGTACGGCAGTTTTACATTATTAAAAAGTCGTGTGAGACATGTTCATAAGAGCACAAGGTAAAAAAAGAAAACAGTTTTGGTACAGCACACCGCTTAACAAAATCCTGGATTAATCCTTGACATACATGAATAATAGCTGGGTGGGTGTATAGAATATGCGACTATGGCGGACCTTGACGTATCTTTCTAGGTCTCCACACTGTGAACTATTGGGCAATGAGAATAAACTCGAAAGTTGAAGAGACTCTTAAACCAAAACCATACACAAAAAAAGTAAGAACTGGAATTTTGAGTAGAATCAAAGCATGTACAGGCGATCATAGTTAGCATATTGAAGTACTCTGAAGCATTCACATATCAATGACGTGACGGAAAATATGTACTGATTCTGTACTAGCCCTTGGTTAGGTACACCACATAAAACTCCGCACATGAAGCCAAATTTAGTTTATACTGCTAACTTTAATCACCTGTATATTTTATTTCCACTGGATTTTTTTTGCTCTGCCTTTAATTTACGACTCCTAACATTTTTCGCTCTTGCCAATATAAAGCTATAGGACTCGTTCACTGTTTTAGGAATATGGTTAGCCAAAATCGTGGACCGTAAAATGATCACGCCTGGTAAATTGCTCTTCGAGTAAACGCAATAACAACGGCCACAGTATCACTCACTTTCATCGTTATTTGTACAAGTGGCAACCCTCTAGATTCAGATGCTAGGGACTTTTTTATAGAATGTACATACGTTTACTGGCACTCAGGATTCAGAATCGATGTTGTTGCAGAAGGAAATGTTTCTTTTTTTCCCTAGATTATGGGTTGCCGTCATTCTGGTTAAGCGAAGTTGTACACATGGCATCAGTATGTGTACAACTTTTCGTCAAGTCAGTGTTAATACATGTTCTTGATAACGGATATACGGCATGTGTAGGCGCCCTCGTAATAGCACTACATCGCATTATTTTGACAATCAACTTATTCCTAAAATACAATAGCCGTGCTATTATTCAGAGAAGTGTCATTTTGTGACATAATGGAAGGCCTGGATCGGACTTGTGAACCACCCACAGCAGAGCTCGAATTATCAAGAAATTGCAATATTCTGGGGACAAGTGAAGATGGGGGCAGTAAAGATGCTACCCTAAAGTACTGTCCTAAATGATTTATTGAAGGTCTGGTTCACTGGTTCATGTGATTCACGCCACTTGGATAAAACCGCAATTTCGTCAGGTGGCTTTTCGCATTTCCAGAGCATTTTTTTGCTTTCGTCGTACTTCCGATTTTTCTTTACTGGCAGAAATCATAGATCCGTTCCTATTATGGATGGGTAATATTAAAATTGTATCGTGATAAACAAATCGTGTGACAGTGTTATTACGTGATTTTCTTTGTTCCAGGATTATTTCAAATTAATTACACACGAATTAAATTCGAAATATGTGTATTCTTTGAAGGAGAATACATAAATAATGAGGAGTGAAGAACAAAGAATCTAGTGTTTGGCCAGATCAGGAGTTTCATCTTTTCCTTTATTTAGCAACCAGTATTTTGGAAATAAAAATTTAATCATTGCTTAATACTCGATCCAGCATCAGGGCCTTCTTAGACCCATGGATTGACGACTAAGTATCATTTCATGAAAAATCAGGCCTCTTAAATTCCATATTAAAGTGGATGCAATTTTTTGTACAAGAATGAGTCACAATGAGCGCTGTAATCTGTTATACGGCACAGTAGCTTTAATGGTATTGTCTTAAATCCTTCGTCCCTATTAATAAGCACATGATAATTACTAAAAAAAAAATTAGCTTTATTTCGTCAATATTTGTAATAACTAAGCTCACATTTATGATAGACATCCCTGAATTTTAAATAAATTACAAAATGAATTATATAGAATAAATAGAAATAAATCTCAGAAAGTTATTGAAATAAATCTGCATTTGTTCAGAAAGCAAATATTCCGGCCTATATCTTCATATATCTATAGTTGACAAAGGCCCACTGATTAATTCAGTAATTCAGCAAAAAAATATTACAAACCAACGCAGCACGAAAATCTTGTAATCAAAAGTTTAATTACAGCCTATACAAAGCCACGTTTCCTTGCACTATGAGTGCAAAACCATGTGGTTATGACACTTATAGACTCTACACAGTTAACCCTGTTCGAATCTACGAGTGGGATATTTACATTTTTTTTTGCACTCGTTAGCGGAAGCAGTGCCGGAGCAAGGTGTTTGAGCGCCCGGGACCAGTAGTTGATTGAGCGCCGCGCCTTATCGTTAGCTTATTATACAGCAGATTGCAACCTCCTCCTCTCACACGCCGCTTCCTAATTTTAGCCAAATATGAACCCATGACGGTACTACAGATATAATGCCAACACTCTGAAAACACACGAATCTGACATGAAAGGGTGAGGTAGGTAGGCATGAGACAAAAATAGTTGTCTACATTTGAAGGATTACAATATTTAGTCTATGATAGAGGTGCACTACGATAGCCCAGAAAACAAACAAGAACATGAATTTGGCAACAAACCTTTTATTTATGGCCTAAAATTTGGACCTTGTTTACAGTAAAAATATTTTAAAAATTAAAAAAGGTGGGAGCTGCCAAACATTGTGGACTTCATACACCCGCCGTAAGAAATGATTTTCCAACATGGCGCCTGTTTAAAGGGCACAATTTGTACCAGCTCCCTCTTTTTTTTTAGTATCTTAACATTTTCATTGTGAACAAGTCCCAAATACCAGACCGAAAATTAAATATTTGTTGCCAAATTCATATTCTTGTGAGTTTTCTTGCCAGTCGGAGCGTACCACTATCATAAATTACTGCTACAACCAACAAATTAATTTTTCAAAACCGATTGTATTTTTTTTCATTTCAACTTTTTTTTTCAATTTTGTTTTTGGAAAGAGTGGCCAGCATTTTCACCGCCCATTCCCATATTGGATCCCGGGGCGGCCACCCCTTCTTGCTCCAGCGCTTGAGTGGAAGGAAACGTGGCGTCAAACAGTCAGTTTCCTGCAGATATAATGTGGAACAAACTATAGTACTTTCTATAGTTTTAACAAGTTTTTCGAAGTGATTTCTTTTTTGGAATGACTTTTCCAAAATGAGTTTTCCAGTAATCCTGAGTATTCCTTATGAAAAATTGTCATGATATGCAATGAAAAAAATCATGACTATTCCATGACTATTTGGGGCAATGACTTGTCATGATTTATTATGATTTGTCATGAACAGTAGTCATAGTTTCTCATGATCCACTATCATGATTTATCATGACAAGTCATTGCCCCAAATAGTCATGGAATAGTCATGATTTTTCTTCATTGCATAATCATGATAATGTTACTCTTTATTACATGTGTTATGTTCATAAAGGCAGCATTTCATACCGTTTCGGTGTCTTGTCCAATAATTGTCCAAGGTTTACGAGATAATCAAGTGCAAAAATTGCTAGTGGCTCCGAATCTGTTAAATTTGTTGTGCCCAAAAACATCATAAATTTCATCCAGTCGATCTGGAAAAAAAATATCCAAGAGATTATTACTATTATTATTAAGCTAAACAAACACACACCACTATAAATAATGGAATGATAAAGACGGAAATTAGCCAACAGTGAAAAGATACCCAATCAGCAATCTTCGTACACTGGTTCATTAAGTGACATGACTGTGATGCAATCTGGTAAACTTCTCATTCTCCAAATCACTACTATACCAACTTTGGGACCATTAACAAAGTACGTCACGCTCCGAAGGGGGGGAGGAGGTTCAGTTCAGTATGACAAAACGTGACATGGGGGAGGGGGGGGGGGCTGTCAAAAATATGACGTCACACTTTTATATTTAATAAAAGAAAAAATATTAATAGTCAAACAGTACATTGACACGCTCAGGTGTCAGGAAAGTAAGGGACTGTAAAACTGCTTCTGGTTGAACCTGTCAGTATTCTAGGAATTAAAGTGGCACTGTCACTGAATGGAAGTCTGCCGAATGTGGCAACAACTAGCGCTATCTAGTACTATCTGCACTTGCTTGCATCAAGCGGAGGAATGCACAAGCCATTTCTTTCAACAAAACAAACAAGCCACGTGCCTTGTGTGATATAACGTATAGCTCATTCTGAATGTTGTTAGGTTAGGAAAGGTTTGAATTGAAGGTTTTCTCTTCGACCAGTTTTTCCATCCACAATACGGCATGTCATTAATGCCTAGATGATCTGAAATGAGGAAATATCAGTTCGATAGCCTCAGTACATTCCAAAAGTGTGCAGGGACTCAGAAACGTAACCGTCTTCTGTCATATCATCGATTCTGAGGAGCTTAAACTCAACGCTTCGCAGAGGTGTTGACTGTTGAGTGAAGGTTGTACTGCAGTATCGGCCGGATCTTGAGAGAAAACAAGCACATGCGACTAATTTGTACGGTGTGGCCGCCGAAACACTGCTAACTCGATTGATTTGTATTATTACCGAAGACATTAGTTACTGCCCAAAAGAATGCCAACTGAGATGCTATCTCTGTTTTGCTTAAATCGCTTTCCAGCTGCACGAACCTGTTGCTGTATTTACATTTTAATTTAAAACTTTTTGTGATGGCAGTGTGAAAACTTAAATTTTGTACTTACAACCAAATGTAGGCTACTTACAACTGGTTTTAAAGCTAATAAAAATGTGTCACGAAAATCTGTATAAAACTAATCGCAAAATAGATGTTGCAATTTACGTCTAAAAACTATGGTCTACCGACTGTCCGTACTGCCGAACATAACTCCGTCGCTTAGGAACGTCCTCGTCAATGTTGCTTTTTAGTCTCATTTCTGGCCTCGCTCTCTCTCTCTTCCTCCCGCCCCATGCCTTCTAGATAGAAGTGCGCCGGAAATGTGCTCGTGCTCTTGTCGATTGTAGCATGTGACGATCCTAGGTATAACCTAGCAAAATTGTCCCTCTCCATCCGGAAATAACCTTAGTAGTTGAAGAGAACGTTAATTCGACAATTTCCATTTTCCTTTCCTTTATTTGTGCTTTTCATTTCTAACTTGCTCATGGCAAATAAAATATACTGTCTTTTAAGTTTAGTGCAGGTCCACAAATTTGCATTCCCAGAAAAAAAATTTCGGGGGGGGGGGGTCAGTGTGACATACTTTTTCAGGGGCGGTATGACTAGGTGTGACAAAATGTGACATGGGAGAGGGAGGGGGTCAAAATTGGCCAAAAAAAGCGTGACATAATTTATGAATGGTCCCTTTATTGATATGCCATTCATCCACTAGCAGTCGATAAAGGTGACATAGCAGTGATCATTATGAGGACTCGATTACCTCTGTTCGGATTCGAGTAACGTCACAGAAATGAAAAGTCAAGAGTGTAACGATGGCGCACTGTACTAAGTTATTTTGTGCGTGTATTTCAGCATTCGGCTTTTTCAGAATTTTTCTAATTTTATCATTATTGTTGGGCAGGTAAAACAAATAATGCACTTAAAATTAGCACAACCTTGTCAAACTATTTTTCATAGTTTAACCTAACCTGCCTTGCATTTCCCGATTTTGTAGCTTGTGTATGCAATTTATCTCCAAGTCCAAGTGGTTAAATTTAATATTTTTGGCAAGAGGTTACTTTTGCCTTCATAATGATCAAACGTGCCCATGATTCAGCATGCAGTTGCTTATACACGACCGCTTTTTGAACCGTTCATGCGGGTTCATGCAGTATAAGATGATGGCGACCACGATAAATCAGTGAAAAGACTTAAAACGGGCACTTTAATAGCCCGAAATGACTGTACATGTTTATTATGAACACGATAAGAGAACCCTAAACCACAGATTAAAGATAAAGTTCTTAACATATTAAAAAAAAAAAAGACACATTCTTATTTTCAGTATCCTCTAATTGCGTTCTGATTTGGACAAAACATATTCCGTGGACTTCCACTTGTCAGACACTCCGTTCATGACAAACAAAAGATGCTCAAAACCGTACTATGGTAAAATCCACCCACATTAGTTAGTGGAGAGGCGATGCGATAGAGCCTCTTCACGCCTAAGTTGAAATTGGATTACGACGGTAGGCTTAACGTAGTTCGTGTTTTCCCAGCATCAACCAAAACGTTTTAGGGATGAAACGCTCTCAGAAACTATTCAGGTACGGTATTTGGCCATACATAATTTTCATGAAACACCAAAAATTAGTCGATTAGCATTTTTTAGCAGATCTCAAACTTTGACAGCCAATTGTCTTCCAAACGGAAGTAGTTCCAAGATGGCGGCGATGCCAACAACAACGCAAGCGATGGCTTCTGCAGGTGCCTTTCGAGTTCCCAAATGCAAACTGTAATGAATGTCTACAGCCAAACCGCGCCAACATGATTAAAGAAATCTATTCGTGGATTTGCAAAAGAAACACCGATTGCTGGGCGGCGTGTTCAAGCTGCTGTCTATCGTTGCAGAACCGAGTTCAAAGTGTTGAGTGTTTGACTGCGCCACGCAAACGAAATACGAACAATGCATAACGCACCATTCTGTGGAGGATGGAAAAATATCAACGAAGAGTTTTACGTAAGGCTGACATGTAAGTTTGGCTGCAATAATGCTGTTGATATCACGATGTTGTCGAACCGTAAACTGTACATTAATGGAAGGTGCGAAAACACGTTACGATCACAACCGTTATTCAATCGACAGCCTTGCTGCGATGCACGGACACGCGTACGTAAAAATGCGATGAATTTACGTTTTCAGAAATTCGGAAAAAGTTCATGATTTTTCGAAATGACGACATTGTAACTGTTGAAAAGTGACACGTGCCGTAAACGAATACGATTCTGTAGCAAATTTCTCACTGACGACAATGAGACGAATTACTCAGGATTTGCAGTTTACTTTTCGTCGTAAACGTCCGCGTCACAGCTTGGCTAACCTGGCCTGCCCATTGAACGAGACGATAGGCTCTTGTTTTAGGGTGGGTGGGGTGCGGGGGGGAGGGGAGAGAGGAGGACATTCATTATTGGAGGAAAACTTGTGTTAATGCTGGCCACACGGAATCAGTGTTTGAACAGGCTTGTGATGAGTTTCGGAAAGTTTGACAACTTTGGCTTGAAATACGTAACGAAAGCGCCACGTAAAAAGTGAAGTAAGACATTCGTTACAGTTTGCCTCCCCCCCATCTCCATACACCACCTTCTAACGCTCCTAAAAACGGTCTTTCAAAAGGCCAAACCAATACGGTCTTTTCCAGGAAAATTTTTGAAAAGAGAGAAAACATTCGTAATGCAGAAATAACACACACTTAAGTATTTTAAACAATAAGTATATGAACAATAAAGACATGCTATAGTGTAACACTGCCTAAAAAATGTGAAATTATTAGCATTAAAAATATTCGCGCGAATGAATTGTTATGCTATTTCTGCATTATTGTTTGAGTTGGAGCTCGCGGATGAACACAGACAGATCAGTTGTAAGCAGGCTTTGGTCGCGTCCGTAACACTTTCTCCACTGACTAATGTGGGTTGATTTTACCATAGAGAGGCGCAGTGTAAAGCGGATTGGCGTCAACATATGCAAAGCAAAGTGATGCAGAGCTCGTATCTCACACTAGCCAAATTTACACTACATTTGTGTAGAAGAGGCATAAAGTTGTGTAAGATTAGGCATAAAGGGTATGGAAGAAAGGTTTTCGGACGATTCTACCCGGACTGGTGTAAGGAATGGGAGAAGGGTAAAGTGAGAGCAATCATGATTGTTTGGTTATAGTGACGCACAACTCTTTAGTGTGTACGATTTTTATATCAAGAGTAAATTTAAGTTACTCTAGCTTAATTACGATTAATAATAAGTGTTTAGAGTATTCTCATTTCTGTTTCTGACTAATGCGGCCAAATATAAGTTTTATTTTTGTGACACCAAGATCAGCCAATCAGCGATGAGAGGAGAGAGAAAAATCTGTTCCCTGCGCACTTGCTCTCTCTTCCCAGCTTCCGACGAAAAACGACGTGTAGTACTTGATCAGTGGCAAATAGGCGCTTACGGGCGACCAACAAACATTATGCAGAGTTGAAAGATACAGTGGTTTAAAGAGCAAGAAAGCATGTAACAACGAACCATGCATTAATTACTTCTGCAAGTTCAGGATACTTGTGGCTGAGTGAATATTTGATGAATTGAATATTAGGGAAATGTTGTAGGTTTTGATTGACATTTCAGAAAGAAATGGAAAAGATGTGTTTTTTTCATAATTTTTAATTCAAGTTTAGTGATTTGCTAGCTTCAGCTTACCCACAGAGAAATTCAGGAATAACAGCATTCTGTGAATAAAATCATACACTACAGCAAGTGTATTATAGAGGATTGCTAAACTGTGAAGTTGGAAAAGTAACAGGGCTTGAAAAACAAGCTTAAGTAATCGAGTGAATATTTGTTAATATAAAAGGGAGTTCAAATTGGTTGACAATATTAGAGTTTTTTCTAATTTTCGTTTTAAAAAGCGATCAGATATTGTGGTGTAAATTACCTATTGTTTATTGTAGATTGTGTGGATGCTCATAATTGTTTTGTCAGGACAGTTGTAGATCAATTATGAATAATTAACCAAAGCCAACATGTCGTACCCAGTTTTCATACTCAAGTCTCTGCAGGCTACCTCGGACTAATTCATTTCAATATATTCACTTTAACCTTTGGTGCAAAATAATTGGAAACATTGTGGTACACATGATTTAAACAAATGCTATAAACATTCTATTATATCTACAAAACACAACAGGTAATTAATTATACACTACAATATCCGTGCCCTTCAGAAAAAAACTCGAATATTGTCAACAAATTTTGAACTCACTTTTAGATTACCAAAAATTTACTCGATTACTTAAGCTTGTTTTTCAAGCCCTGTTACTTTTTCCGACTTCACAATCAGTTTGGCAATCCTCTTCAACACACTTGCGGTACTGTATGATTTTATTCACAAAATGATGTCACTCTTGAATTTCCCTGTGTGTAAGTTAAAGCTAGCAAATCACTAAACTTGCATTAATAATTATTTAAAAAAAAACCATCGTTTCCGTTTTTTTTCTAATATGTAAATCAAAACCTACAAAATTTCTCTAATATTCATTTAATCAAATACTCACTCAGCCACATGTATCTTGCACTTGAAGTAATTAATGCATGGTTCATTGTCACATTGCCATCTTGCCACTAAATTGTTATCTTGCCAACCACTGTATCTTTCAACTCTGCATAACGTTTGTTGGTCACCCCGTGAGTGCCTATTTGCCGGTGATAAAGCCCTAACGACTACACGTCATTTTTCGTCGGAAGCTGGGAAGCGAGCAAGTGCGCAGGAAACACATTTTCCCCTCTCTCCACTCATCGCTGATTGGCTGATCTTGTTGCTACGAAAAAGAAAACCTTTTTGACCGCATTTAGTCAGAAACAGAAACGATAATACTCGATAAACACTTATTATTAATCGTAATTAAGCTAGATTAACTTAAATTTACTCCTGATATAAAATTAAACATAAAAATCGTAAACACTAAAGAGTTGTGCGTCACTATAACCTAACAATCATGGTTGCTCATAACTATACCCTTCTCCCCCTCCCCAGTCCTTACACATTTATCCCATTCCTTACACAAGCAATAATAACTGAGTTATAAACCTACAATAAAGCTGTAAAACTAATTATTTATCTTGATTATTTTTTCTCCCTCTTCCCTTTTCTCTTTTGTCTTTTCTTGCTTTCGTTTTATTTGTGTGTGCCCTCACCCCCACCGTCCTTCAGCATGGGCCCCCCTGCAGCCGCACCCTTTGCACCCAGCACGTTATGCCACAGCGGATGGCTTTTTTAGTCTTCTGTACAGCCGGATGGCTTTTTGTACTGTGGATGGCTTTTTAGTCTTCTGAGAAGACTATTGCAATTACTTTATCCGTCCATCCGTCGCTTTTTTCAACTTCGCAAGGCTACCAGATAGAGACGACCACTGTTTACAACGTTAGATTCAGTGTCAAAAGTTAGTTAAATAACATGGCAAATTAAAACGTCGTTACCTCTTTATAGCTAATAAACTTCTTCGACGTAACTAAATTAAATAACATATCATCGTGTTATCGCAGCCGTAAAAACAAAAATATTTTAGTTTCGTTTAAAAGAGTCTTGTATTGTTGCATGAATGAATAGGCTTACGGTCGAACCAAATTCTCCATTAGGTCTATCTGCTACTTACAAAACTAAAACTGCCGTTAAAAAAATTAGGCCTAAAAAATGAAAATGAAGTCTAAAATCACGTTACCATGGCAACGTCAAGTTGGTACGAGTCGCTGCTGGCTTTCTCGACAGCGTTTCTCCTGGCCCTTCCCTACTACCACTGATCTATATAGGCTACGTTGCGCATTACGTTGTGACACTGTAACTGTGTGCCCGGAGGCATACTGTCTTGCAAAAATGAATAGGCTTACTGTTTACAATCCAAATCTCCGTTAGTTGGTACTTACAAAATTAAAGTTGTAAATTAGGCCTAAATGCTGACAATTACGCCTAAAATGTAAAATAAGCTTAAAAGCTGACACATTTTTAACGGGTAATTCTGATGATTACTGCTTTTAGATTATATAATAGAGATAGCTGTTGCAATGCGTGATAGAGAAGTGTGCCTCACTATTGGTAGTGACAGAACTGAACAGAAGACCGGATGCGACTAGGTAGCCGCTGTAGCCGCTTGTTTTTGTTTGTGTACTGTAAATTTTAAAATCGGTGTAAGAAAGTGTAGTAGCGCATTTTACTTGTAGATATGTATGGTGCAGAGCTCGATATAATAATAATAATAATAAGTTTGCTGTAAACTAACCGGAATGGCACGGACCTGGGGCCCTGGTCTCGAGCTGCACTTTTCAAATCGCATGCGGTTTTACCAAATAGCGCGCCAAAATCATGGCTCGCCCTTTCTATCGAACGTGACTTTTGATAAAACCACATGGGATTTGAAAATGATCAAGTCGAGACTAAGCCCCCTGGTGGTCACTAACTGCTATCCGAAGTTAAATTAAAAATTATAAAATTTAAGAGTTTAAAATATTTAAATGAAGACGATTACCTGGCTGTAAAGGAAGGGTTGATGGTATAAGGTCGGGGTTACGAATGCCTTACCACCAAAGTTAGACCTACCAGGGACACAGTGGTCACGACGGCATCGGCAAACATGAGGAACGCAGTGAGGAGAAAAGCCGTTTCATTGTCAATGTTTATAAAATAATTAAAAAAAAAACTAAAATAAATGCATCGCAGTTTAAAGCTTGACCTAAACCAATTGTCAATCATAATCAAGATAAAATAAAAAAAATTCATGATAATAAAAAAGCTATGGTCACCAGGAAAAACATGACCAAGAATAAGCAGGCATACACCAGTCCAACAATCACCACCCAACTAGCAGGCGACAACATAATTGGGTCTTTTAAAAAATTTGGCAAAGTTCGGCAAGATGATGTCTGAAGCTGTTGACGGAAGCAGACGTAACGATCCGCTCAGGTAAAGCATTCCACACTGGGACCACCCTAACGGAAAAAAAAGTACTTCCAGCAATTATGTCTGGCCGATGGGAGACGTAATTTATAACTATGACCCCTAGTCCTGCTCACATGCCTAAGGTCAAAGATTGGTAAATCTATTTCCAGAAAGCCGCGCAGAATTTAAATGTTAAAATTAGGTCAACCTTCAGCCGGAGCAGTTCAAGGGAGTCCAGCTCAAGGCGCTTCAAACACAGATAATAAAACAGCTGCGCAAGGCCAGGAAGCCGCTTTGCAAAACGACGCTGCACCGACTCCAAATGGTCAATGTCTCACAACCGGTAAGGGGACCAAACCTGTGAAGCATACTCCAAAAGCGGGCGAACATAAATTTTATAAGGACGGACTTTAGTTTCTACAGTCAGCTTTAAAATCCGGTTCACAGTTCCGAGACGACGATTAGCATTTGCCACTATTTGATTACAATGGGTGATGGATTTTAAGGAGGAGTCAAACCAAACACCAAGATCCTTAACTGAACAAACACTCGGAAAAGTAGTCTGGTTCAAAACAATACGAGTGGGAGCTGTTAGAATGTCCTATATGAAAGGATTTACACTTATCATGCGAAATAGGTTGCTGCCAATCCACAGACTAACAAGCCACAAAATTAATCTCGAATTGCAATTGATATTTTGAGGTCGAGTTTACAATAGCAGAGTGGAGCTTTAGGTCATCAACAAATTTCTCCTGACTTGCACTGACTGGGTTGCAACACAAATCATTTAAATACAAAATGAATAGATATGGGCCTAAAACCGACCCTTGTGGAACCCCACTGACAATCTGCACTGGTTCCGAAAATGAGTTTCCAATTTTCACACGTTGGGTACGCACAAGCAAAATGGCCTCAAGCCAGATAAAGAGTGCTCCATCAAAACCATAAAATCTGAGCTTAAAGAGAAATTTTCGGTGGACAACAGACTCAAAGGCTTACTTAAAATCGAAAAATAAAACATCCGATGGCACACCAACGTCCGGAGCGTCGGTACACCGATCTAATGCCCCCAGCAGCTGATGTGTAGTGGATCGACCACCCACAAAGCCAAATTGGTCGTTCTCAATCAGCTTGTGAGTTTTAGAACAAACCGCCATACGGTCCCGACTGATGTTTTCCACGATTTTGCATGGTACTGCTGTGCGATAGGCAATAGGCCGTACTGTAAGGCAATGGGCCGATAGTTGTGTGGCTCTGCAGCATCACCCTTTTGAAAATTAGAATTACATTGGCAGTTGACCAAATATTAGGTAAACGATCCGAAGAAAACGACAATTTAAAAATATAGGCCAAGGGGGTACAAATAAATGATCTGATCTTTTTAAAAAGGTATACCGAAAAATCATCAGGACCAACCGAGTGAGCCGGTTTTAAAGCCGAAAGTGCATTCAAAACACTACATGGGTTAAACTCCACTATTGTACAGTGTTCCCGAGTAAGCACCTGACCGTTGGGCATTCGTGGCGTAGAAAAAAATAGTATTAAAGGTATATGCTTTACAAAGTGGGTCAGTGATAAAACTGCTATCATCTTTAAGTGGTGGGATAAATCTGGAGGTCTTCGTTATCTCAAGATACAGATGATATAAGAAGCCTACGATCCTATCAGAAACGCGGTTCGTTCTCTTGCTTTACGATTTTCGAATAAGCCTTGGAGTATTGCAACCTGCACTCATTGTAAGCAGACCGATTAAGAAGTGAGCGGTCCACTTTATACCACTGCCAAAGAAATAATTTCTTCCTTCTAAGTTTGAGAATTTCAATTGGTAAGTTGATAGATCTTAACTTACGATTATCTCTAGTAAAACTACACCGAACCATCTTATTTTTTAGATTAGAACAAAAATTATCCCAGGCGACTTCAACCGAAACGGATTCAGCCTGTGTGTTTGACCAGACGCCACGGCTAATGCTGGGAGAGGTTAAAATCTCCAAGAACAATCGTTGTGTCACGACTGACTTCGGAGTTAATAAAATCAGACATAGAAGATAGCTCCAAATCACTGAAGCCATAAGGGATATACCCAAGAATAACGTAGACCTGCGACGCAAGCAGCATAAGGGATAAAGCCTCAGTATCGTCGGCTACCCTGGTAAGCACAATGTCTGTGCTGCTACGATGAACAACGCAAATACCACCAGCCCTTGAACCCCTCTCTCTCCTGATCACATTATAAGGCTGGCCCCCGACAACCATTGAATCAGTTATAGCCGGAGTTAGCCACGATTCAACAACGAATAACAAATCATGGGAGTTGCGTGACAGTAAAAAAGGAAACTCGTCAATATTAGCCACTAAACCAACACACCTCTAATCATTCGTTATGTTGGTACCCAAATTTATAACCTAACAGTCGGTGGAGCATTGCATTGGTTAGCCCTTTCTCTCTCGACACAATGCAGCCCAGAGAAACGACAAGAATCCAAGGTAACATGGGATATAATGGCGTGCAGTTCTCAATTATAGTTTCTAGCTTTCTGAATGGGTAAGTAAGAACAAATTTCCCTCTGCAGCACTATCTTCCCTCTCTTCGTCAAGTGCATACTGTCCCAAGAGAGGAGGGTGTGGTCAGCGCAAAGTTCATTGTCGATGGAAATGAAGTTGTAGTTTTGACTAAACACAAAGCTGGCGCAAAAGCTCGTTAGTATGTGTTACGTACACATTTATGTTCCTTAACGCGATGAATACCAAGACGAGGGAACAGCCCGATCACAGAAACAGTAGATAGGGGTCTTGAAGAACGAATCAATTTCCACGAGAGAAGACGTGAGCCTCTCTTTCGCACATGTAATGGCAAATAAGCTAATGTGTATTAAATGTTTCAAGAGTCACAAATCGGCCTCCATCATATTCATCCCGAACCCACAGCACTCCACTACACTCTGGCGATGGTAAGTACAGCACCAATCGAACAATTTTCCGCAAAAGGAGAAAGTCAGGGTGAAAAATGGAAGAAGCAATTTGGTTTCTGTGCTTAAAGCTGCCAATGTGACACAAGATGGCCAAAGAGCTGCGTTTCTTCTGCATTCGGGACGACCAGACTTACAAAATTTGTATGAAACCTTTTCATTCGTAGACCCAGCAGGAAATGTGATTGCAAACCCAACGTACAATCAAATCTGGTAATTACTAAATTTGATGAACATTTTGATACAAAAAGAATATTTCATTTGAACACCATGTTTCCGACGCACCAAGCAGAGAGACGACGAAACGGTGGACGATTATTTGGCTCAACTTTACAAAACTGTTCTATAATGTAAATACTAAGCAAAATACGGACGAGTTTATTACGGATCATTTTACTGATGGGTGCAAGTGCTCAAGCTTATGCCAAAGATTGCTGAATAAAGCAGGTATTACAGTAGTCTAATTAAAATTAGATGAATTGATCACGATTGCTAGGCTTTCTGAGATGACGCAATCGCAAGTTCGCAAAATGGAATCGGTTGACGCCCAGGAGAGTGCAACCGATCCACAAGTGAACCACGTCAAGGTCAAAGTGAGCAGCAGCCAAGCCAGCGCAAATCAAAAAGGAAAACGGGGTTCATATTTGAGATGCGGCCATGACGAACATTACTCTAGAAATTGTGAAATCGGTCGTGATAAAACGTGCACGAGATGCAAAAAAGTCGGACATTTGGCAAAAATGTGAAAACGAAAATTAAAAATGAAATGCAACCAAACTCAAACACGCAGTCAATATATGGGACAAATAGTCACCAAATAGATTCAGCAGTCAACGACAAGAAGCAAATTCAGTTTATTTTAGATACAGGCGCTTCAGTGAATGTCATGACAAAACGAGACTTTCAAAGTGCCAAGAAATCAAGTGACACTATCGAACCAACAAATGCAATAGTACTTTCTTATGACAGAACCTACCCATTAATACTAGAAGGACAATGGACTACTACTGTTAAGGTTAATGGTAAACAAATAAACACCACATTATGTAATTATTGATGGAGATTACCCATGTTTACTTGGTAAAACAAGTTCGGAAAAGTTTGGAAAAGCCTAGTGCAATTTAACAGTGTACGCATGGTAAGTGATGATAAATTAGAATCAGATGATCAAATGGTTTCAATTATAGCCAAACACGGCAGTATATTTGAAGGTGCAACCCTCGCTATGCCCGGTACAAGGAAGAACGCCAGAAGGATTGTAAATTCAGGGTTTATTCCAGGGCCACGCGGTCTGTCCTTAGGAGATGTTGTCCAGTGGTTCAAGGATGCTCTGATCAGGGCTACTAGCAGGGTGGCACACTTCAGGAAGAGATCCTAGCTGGTCAGGGACCAGCTCCCAGAGTGAGGCTGCAAGGGGCTGCAAGGCCTTAAGTACCAAGAGCTGCCGCCAGTACCTGCCACTGGTGGTGCAAGGTACTTCCTGTACTATATCCTGGTATCCCGTGATCCATCTCTGCTAGCAGCTACCCCTAGGGGCAGGCAAGGCCAGAGCCGTCCAGACCACTGATCTCCAGGGACTGGACCATACATCAAAATACATAGCATTACTGGAATACATTAATAAAGATATAGAGTATACAGAATACATAGCAAGGAGCCATAGCATCAAGGTAAAGAGGCCCACTAAGGCCTTAGCTCAAGGAGTAGGGGGGAAGCTGTGGAAACCGTCGTTGCAGAGGTCCCGCCCCCGAAAAGAAGCGTCCTCGCTTCGTCAAGGTAAGAGCAAAGTATTTATTAAGCCAAGCTATCTAGTTATATAATAACTAAGGTTCTCAGAAATTATTCAAAAATAATACCAAGAAAGCGCGCATTAACATTAAGTTAAAATTATGGATGCTACGGGGACGTTTAAGCTTTTTATCTGCCAATAATTCAATCGTTTAACTGTTCCAGCAGGGTGAATTACCTATGCATACCTATGCATAATTCTATCAATCTTTTACATAAGTATTCGCACAGCTTTTCTTAAGTAATTAACATTAGCGTTAACTCCCGAGTGTCGCCAGATTATTTGCATTTAAACGCTATTTGAAAATTGAGTCCTTTCCTAGATGAAAAATGGACGGCCGATGCACCACTTGTGCAACCCTCGCTATGCCCGGTACAAGGAAGAACGCAAGAAGGATTGTAAATTCAGGGTTTATTCCAGGGCCACGCGGTCTGTCGTTAGGAGATGTTGTCCAGTAGTTCAAGGATGCTCTGATCAGGGCTACTAGCAGGGTGGCACACTTCAGGAAGAGATCCTAGCTGGTCAGGGACCAGCTCCCAGAGTGAGGCTGCAAGGGGCTGCAAGGCCTTAAGTACCAAGAGCTGCCGCCAGTACCTGCCACTGGTGGTGCAAGGTACTTCCTGTACTATATCCTGGTATCCCGTGATCCATCTCTGCTAGCAGCAAACCCTAGGGGCAGGCAAGGCCAGAGCCATCCAGACCACTGATCTCCAGGGACTGGACCATACATCAAAATACATAGCATTACTGGAATACATCAATAAAGATATAGAGTATATAGAATACATAGCAAGGAGCCATAGCATCAAGGTAAAGAGGCCCACTAAGGCCTTAGCTGAAGGAGTAGGGGGGAAGCTGTGGAAACCGTCGTTGCAGAGGTATTGGTAAGTTGAAAGATTGCAAGGTACACATTCCTTAAAAAAATTATGCTAAACCTGTTGCACACTCTTTAAGGCGTACACCACACCATGTTTGTCAAAAAGTTGAACAACAAATTGAAAAAATGCTTGCTGCTGACATAATTGAAAGAGTTAAAGGACCAACCCCATGGCTAAGTTTTTAGTGGTAAGACCTAAAAATGATGGTACGGTTACAATTTGTTTAGATATGAAACTGTACAGGTACAAAAATATTCAATTCCTTTGGCTGATGAAGTTATCCAAAGCTTGATGGTGCTGAGGTAATTTCAGAATTAGATGTCACAAGTGGTTATCATCAATTAGCATTAGATGAATATGTAAATCTAGCGTAAATCCTCTTTGTTGGGATTTACAATTGATTTAGTATGTGTGGAGATCTATGCTCTACACTGGCCGGCTATTAACTTAACTGCAGCAACTAAACAAGAACACACAATCGGCATGCAAGTAAGGGAGACCACACGGATTTATGTTGGGTAATGAACGTAAATTTATACAAGCCAAATCGGTTAGTGATAGTGGGTTTATATTCTCCCTCTTGCCAGTGTTAGGCCTACACTCTAGTATCTCAACAACTTCACTGACTATTCTGACTCCAACATCTACTATTCTGACTATTCTAAGTCCAACAACTACTCAATCAATCATAACTTATATTTAACTTCTGTAACTGAAGATCCTGGGTCTGGGGAGATCGGAGACTGGCAGCCTCGCTGTGTAGAATTGGATTCCAGACTGTTTAATTCTGAGGGAGCTCTTATTTATACCAAGTTTGTGGAACTGGTTCCAACTGTCTAAATGTCTCTGCTCCCAACTAAGAACCAGGTTGAGTGGGCTGGTCTGAACTGGTGCTGACCGGCGTAAACAGGAGCTGTCAGGTGGATGGAAGGTTCCAGAGCCAGTCCAGGACTACTAAGTTATAAGGGAGGAATCTTTATAACTCAAGGCTGGCTTCTAGCAAAAGTGCAATAGGCTATTGCTGTGCACTGGCTAGAAGTGTTGAAGCCGATACTCTTATTGGTGATTCATGATCTTGATTAATTAGTGCTAATGGTCGAATGGACGACGTTATACTTAATAACCTTTGATTATTTCATAATAATAAAGATCGGATGGTATTATCGCACAGATATTGGTACTAATCCGATACCGATATATTGGAAGCTTATGCTAATTAGGCTAAATTAAACCATTAACAATAGTCCTTGCTATCAACTGTACGGCTGTTTCCTGATGAAACAACGTGCCGAACCTTTAGTTGAATTTAGTCCCTATATAAAGTACGTCACTTAATACGTGCTTTCGCATGATTAGTGTCTGCCATGCACAGCCTATCCTCTGGGGAACAGTCTCCGCATTATTTCTTCCTCCTTAGGTTACGTTAAAACGGAGTTAAAACCCATAAGTCACTAAGCATACCCCGGCTGCATATACCTGAGCTTGACTTTATCTTAAAATCTAACTTTAGTTTGAAGTAAATTCCAGGGGGAGGATAGTTTCGTCCGTGTGCTAGCAGGAAAGAGTAATCTTTACTGCTCGTATAATTACAACTGTCTGCTGCTGTTTGCCTTGCTTCTGTCTTCCAAGGATGCCTATTCTAATGTCGTGCACTACTCGTGGGGGGGGGGGGGACTGAGTGCGTAAAGGGGTCAGAAAACTTTTAATCCTAACTCTGGTTCAAACATCAGTTACAACACTTCTGTATGTTTGTTATACTCATTACCATGGATAGTAGTCTCAACACATCTGAACGACCTTTTAATACCACAAGATTGTCTATTTTTTAACCACGTGTTCACTTTAGTTGCATGTTCATTATGCTCACTTACTTAATTCGTTTTTTGAATCTTAGACATCAGTTACAACACATCTGAATGTTCCTTATTACCACAAGTTTGTCAACTAGATTATACATGTTTATCTTTGATTCATGTTAAAGCATTCAATTGCACTAGTTACAGAACTGATTTCATTTGTCATTTCGTAGTCATATGTCAATATATTGATACCATAATTGGTTGCACTGTCAAAAATTTTCACTTTCATATTTTACTAGCAACATAGTGTATTGCATTTGTCAATGAGTTCTTTACTCAGAGTCTCAGGAACAAAATTGTCACACTTGTCAATTTCATGACATTTCAGTGGTAATGTAACTGATTATTCAATGGCATGTTATTTCACTGTATACCTGTGTATTTCACTGTTTACCTTCCTGTCGTACAGGATGCATAATTTCTGATCCACGAATGTGGGCGTGGGTTCGAATTCCACTTTTGACGCCAATGTAAATCTCTCGTAAGTCCTAGTAGTAAAGTCTTATGAATATAACAGAGGTACGTAATAATACAGACGTACCGGCCGGCGCTAATGCAATGATACTAACTACAGTACATAAAAGTAACTAATGAGCAAAAGTAAGGGAGTCCACACAAGATGTTTGATCCGAAAGCTATTTAATTCAATTATTTAGGATTAAGGTTATCCCTCCTTAAAATCAGTTGATTCTTCATAATATTAAATTAAAGCACTCCTGCAATAATCGGAACCAAGGGGAAAATAAGAAAGGAGGATCTTAGATAAGATACGCCATTTCTCAACATTAAACCGGACTTAGTCTTTAAAGGAAGGAAGCTCCTTTAAAATTCCAATATCGTCAAAATCTACTTAACTCTGAAATAATGCTGATGGGAATCCGCTTCCAGAGGGCTCAGTAACTGGTAGCTTTTTAGGTCCAAAGAAGTTGGAATAGGGAGTGAAAATCTGCAGGGCTCCTTCTTTTAAAGGGGGCCTGCATTCTGTTCTATTGTATTGCAGAAGACGTGCAATTGGATGCTGTGATTGCGGGGAGAGCTGATTGGTTCTAGAGCCGGCCCACTGATGTCTACTGAGTATCGGGATAGGACCACATGTGGTAGCAATTAAAATTGCATGAGGCTAAAGCCACGTGCACCGAGTGCTGTCTGCTAAGCTAAAGCTAACATTAACCTGATAATAATAAATGGACGTTGCTGATAGTAAGTTAATGTTATATCGATAGAGAATCGGTTGTGTATCGTTATAGTTACCAATACTGATACCGATTATCGATATTTTATATCGGAGAGTGCTAATTCTGAAAATATTTACGATACTGATTGCACTATTCGATATTTGAATTTGCACTGATAATATTACACTTTTTTAATCAGTCAATAGTTCGTCATTTATTTCGCTTTTGTAGAGTGTCGTTTTGCTTATTTTGCAAGTGATTTTCATCATTTTCGATAATGTCTCTTCGTTGTTTAGAATGTCTCTTCACTGGTGTGTCAATGTCTCTTCATTACTAGTAACAGGTTTTTCTTGAATGTCTGGTTTATATCCGGTGATCAGAAAGGCCTTTCTTTCTGGAAGTTTACAGATACCTTTATGCAATGCTTCCACTACTTCAGAACTTACCACTGGCGTAGTGCTTGCAATTTTTGTGACCACATATGTCATATAGCCCAGATCTCGTATATCCGCGAGGTCGTTCTCATATATCGCCGAAAGCTGTACAAAGTTCACAACGATTATCCCGTAGCCCCCTAGAAGGAGGATATCAGGAAGAACTTCGTGTCTCCCTACTCGAAAAATCTGGCAAATGATTTGAAACCTGATATCAAGCAGAGTATCAAACAATCGTAGCTTGAAATTCTACATCCGTCATGGGCTCATTCCTCACTACGAGTGTAGAGTCCATGGATTCAACAAGAAGTACTGGATGACGGGTATTATCGAATTCATTACCCACAACCAACAGCGATCGATGGCTTCGTTCGAAAATTATTATTTTTGGTGTTTGGTGTTTGGTAAGATGATGGAAATAAGCAGAAGCGGCTCATCGTCAAACTTTGCACGAATATTGGAGCTATCCAAACTGATAATGTTCCAGTTCAATTACAAGTACATCCAGCCGAAGCACGAGCCAAACTCCTTTGTTATTAAATCGAAACCGAAGACATGTACGAGGACTTTCTGTGGCCAGGGATCACTTCGAAACAAACAACTATCCCCTGAACCAACGTCTCTTCACCACCTCGAACAAACAAGTATTGCTGAAGATGAAGGACAGGATGGGTGGCATCCCGCTTCTAGACTTTGTCTGGTTGCTTTTTAAGATGTACGCTATTAGAACTCCGAAAAAGCCGACTACCATGAAGGATAAGGGCATGCAATCGTCCAACATTAAAAATCGGTTGGATTTTAATGTTTACACGTCCTCATTGAAATCGTCGTTGGTTCTGAAGGAAACTTGGACGAAAATAGCTAGCGTCGGCCACAAGCTGTATACCATTCGAGTTAGGTTGTTCCTCCTCCCTCCGTATGATGGCAAACGATACATATTGGACGATGGCGAAAATGTGCCCGCCATCGGTCACTATTAAACGGGTAGTTGGGAGGAGTACGAAGATGATTTCGATTTCTAAGTCGACATGATTAGCGACGAAGATCACAAAGAAAAAGTCAACTTCGCTCTCAAAACGATAGTGTCCGATAAATTGGAAGAGGGGAGTTTAGCCGAGTTTAGCCGAAGCTCCTCACAGGGTCGATTTGATTCAAAATCGTTAGCAGAGGTTTGAGGTTTGAGAAGAGAGAAGAGGTAGTCGAGAAAGAAAGGTGGGCCTTATTCCCACAGTTGAAAAAACCAAAATTAGATAAAGCTGCAGTTGCTAAGAGAAAAGTTCGTGATAAAGAAACTGAAGGAAAGAAAAGAAAGCGAAAACGGCTGCTGCTGCTAAAATCAAAGCTCACTCCAAAGAAACTAAATTGCAGAGAAAGGAAAGAAAAACGGAGCAGAGCAAGATAGATGAAGAAAAGTGATCTAGGTTAGAAAAAAGACGAACCGCGAAACAAAAAATGAAAACTTATTCAACACTCAGCTAATATCATATTTCTCAGAATCAGATTTCTGATTCACGCGGAATAAGAATAAGAATAATTTAATCCGCACTAAAACATTGTTAATCCGCACTAACGCAAATGGGAACGAGGAAGGGACGATGCCACTGACACCCCGCCCAAGTGTACAAGGACGATTTTAAAACACCAAAAACTTAAAAATAGCACTGCGATTAATTATCGGCGTCAGCAACAAAGATATTAATATACCTACTTCCACTAGTAAACACCCTACAACCATCCTCGTGCATCTCGACAGCACAAGAGTAAACTATCCTCCCATCTTGATGTCACTTCCGGTTGCCTCAAGAAAACCCTGAGGATAGATTTTTCTGAGAGGAAAGACTAGGTTTACCGGAGGAGAAAATCTCACATTACTCCAAGAAATCTCGACATTACACAAGAAAACCTCCTATGACATCAAACAAGAAAACCTTGATGTAACTGAAGAAAACCTTTACGTCACTTTAGGTTGCTTCAATAAACCTTGACGTAACTCCGGTTGATGTCACTCAAGAAAACCTCCTATGACATCACTCAACAAAACCTTGACGTCACTCACGAAGAGCTAACAAAATCTTGATGTTACTTCCGATTGCTTTGGTAAACTCTGACGTCACTTCAGTAAACTTTGACGTCACTTCCTGTTGCCTTCCATTTGAGTCGTTTGTCCCTTTACCAGGCTCGCCCATTGAATTTATCGTAGTTACATTTGTGGTACTCCGCATCTTATCCCTGTGAGAAGACTTTCATTTAATAATAAATCCGAAACACTCCACGTCTTTCCGCATCCATCAATTGATTCATCAACAATAGCATTTGAGTCCAGTCCCAAGTTACCATTTCTTTTCACACTCAACATTGTTCTGTCGTCGCCCCTCTCCTCCCAACATCACAGACTTATCAGAATGTGACATGGTGCCACCCGGCGGCTGAGCATCATCCGCCATCTTGAAATTCTTGGCAAGTGGGCAACAGCACATCTCACTCCTGCTGTAACTTGAATTGACAATGAAGTTCCAAAATCCTCTTTATCTTTTGAACGAAAATCTACAACATTAAGGACGTACTAGCGGAGTTGCTCGCTTCGCTCGCTCATTCTGCGTCGTCTCGCTGCACTCGAGGAGATTTCTTGCTGCAACACTTATGATACTGACAGATCTTCCACATAAAAAACGATCAAGCAAACTATAAGAGTACAGTATGCGATATCGCTTATCTTCAAGAGAAGGTCAATATTATTTTTTTTACGTCCAAGGAGTCAAGCAAAAAGATCAAGCAATTTATCGGAAAAGCGCCGTTGCTGATGACAAACGCTGTGTTTCGTTCGCTTCGCTCACTCAATTAGCGCAAACATTTCCTCAGAAACGTGACTGAATCAATGTAACCACCAAGAACCGCACATCACTTGTAAATTGTGTTAGCATACACTTTATATGGGTTTTCTTGTCTTACTTATTTTAAGAATATTGTTCTTTACGTACTGCTCAGTACAGATTTTTCCATGGGGGTATTATCACTTTACTTTCTGATTATCCCTTACTTGGAGAAACATCTGCAGCACGTCAGATGTAATCTCCTACGAAGGTAGGAGATGAAAGATTGATAAAGCAAAGCAAGACACACATTGAAAAGGTTTACTTTACGTGGAAATCGCTCGCTTAATCCACGCACTTCCGTGCTTCAGAAACACGAATGTTTGACACTGTTTTAAAACCAAATCTATTGTTTTGATTTTTCCCTGCATCAAGTCAGTTAATACAAAACCAATTTTTAAGATGTATATGTGGTGTGTTGCAAAATACGTCGTCCGTGCATTCTTTTCCAGATCATCTCTCTTTGCTCGAGGAGGTTTTCATGAACAAAGTATGACGTCATAAACAAACATGAAGCAGGTAAAAAAAAAACTTTGACGTTAGCTTTTCGTGTTCTTTCGCTTATTTGAGGGTGATATCTAGTTACAGCAATGAAAATAGGCCTATTAACAGCGAAATTTAATTATCTTTCGTTTGGTCGTACTCCCATCTTTGTAGGTGCTTTGGTTCCAGAGGAGTAGAGGTACAAACACGCACGCACGCACGCAAGCACGCACATCATATGATTTTAACTAGCGGAGTCGCTCGCTTCGCTCGCTCATTCCGCGTGGTCTCGCTGTGCTCGAGGAGATTTCTTGCTGCAGCACTTATGATACAGACAGACCTTCCACATAAAAAACGAACAAGCAAATTATAAGAGTGTAGTATGTGATATCAGTTATCTCGAGAGAAGATCAATATTATTTTTTTTACGTCCAAGGAGTCAAGCAAAAAGATCAAGCAGTTTATCAGAAAAGCGCTGTTTCTGATGACAAACGCTGATTTTCGTTCGCTTCGCCCACTCAATCAGCGCAAACATTTCCTCAGAAATGTAACTGAATCAATGTAACCACCAAGAACCACACATCACTTGTAATTTGTGTTAGAATAAACTTTATATGGGTTTTCTTGTTTTACTTATTTTAGGAATATTGTTCTTTACGTCCTGCTCAGTACAGATTTTTCCACGGGCGACTTATCACTTCACTTTCTGATGATCCCTCACTTGGAGAAACATCTGCAGCACATCAGATGTACTGTCCTACGAAGGTGAGAGATGAAAGATTGATAGAGCAAAGCGAGACACATTGAAAAGGTTTACTTTACGTGGAAATCGCTCGTTTTGCTCGTTCAATCCATGCACGTCCGTGCTCCAGAAACACGAATGTTTGACATCGTTTTAAAACCAAATCTATTGTTTTGATTTTTCCATGCATCAATTCATCATTTCATTGGTTAATACAAAACCAATTTTAAGATGTGTATGTGGTGTGTTGCAAAATACGTCGTCCGTGCATCCTTTTCCAGATCATCTCTCTTTGCTCGAGGAGGTTTTCATGAACAAACATGAAGAGGGTTTAGAAAAACGAACTTTGACGTTAGATTTTCAGGTTCTTTCGCTTATTTGAGGGTCATAATATCAAGTTACAGCGATGAAAATAGGCCTATTAAAAGCGAAATTTAATTATCTTTCGTTTGGCCCTACTTCTATCTTTGTAGGTGCTTTGGTTCTGGAGGAGTAGAGGTACAAACACGCACGCACGCACATCGTATGATTTTAATCATGTAGATTATGTAGATGATGTGCGTGTGTGTGTGATTGTTTGTGTGTTTCTACGTCTACTCCTCTGGAACCAAAGCACCTACAAAGATGGGAATAGGACCAAACGAAAGATAACTAAATTGCGCTCAGTATAGGCCTATTTTCATCACTGTAAGTTAATATTATTACCCTCAAACATGCTAAAAACCCTGAAAAGGTAACGTCAAAGTTTTTTTTTTAAACCTTCTTGATGTTTGCTCATGACGTCATAGTTTGTTCATGAAAACCTCCTCAAGCGAAGCGAAATGATCTGGAGAAGGATGCACGGAAAAAAATGCCCTTAAAGGACGACGTACTTTGCAACACACCACATATACAGCTTAAAATTGGTTTTGTATTAACTGACTTGATGCATGGAAAAATCAAAACAATAGATTTGGTTTTAAAACGGTGTGAAACATTCGTGTTTCTGAAGCATGGAGGTGCGTGAATTAAAACGAGCAAAGCGAGCGATTTCCACGTAAACTAAACCTTTTCAATGTGTGTTTCGCTTTGCTACATCAATATTTCATCTCTCACCTGGAGGAGAAAACGGAGGAGAAGACGGAGGAGAAGACGTACAAATGCAGGGGAGGATCGGGTTGGAGTGGGCCCGCCTGGTAATGATTACTAGGGCCCCATACAGAGCAAAGTGTGAGGTCGCAATCGAAGGGGGAGGAAAGGATTTTGTACAAATAAAATTCGAAGTACAAATCCAAGCAAAATATAATTATAATTGTTAATCTGAACCACGATTTATGCAGTTTTGCATTCATGCCTATGGTAATGAAAAAAGAAGGGCTCTGTGTTGCCTCGTGCTCATGTCGGTTGTGGCATGTAAAAATCCTAGGAATTTCCGATTGAAGATGCTTATAGCCAAATGTACCCTCTCTCCTTCTGGGGAATGTGTTTGTATGTGTGGGACACATTAAAGTTCGTAATTTTTTTCTTTGAGTGTTTAATGCTGAAAAATGACAAATGGTAAAAAAAATGACTACCATTTTCAAGCGTTTTGAAACAAATGCAGTCGCTTTTTGCATAATTTCTACAGCATATCTCGCTAGCAGGCAGGGGGCCCTTCCGGAGATTTCCGGATTTCCGAATGGGGTAATCCGCCCCTGTACAAACGTGTAAACAAACAACTCAACTGTTTGGAATGATGTAGGTGAAATGTAGATGTGCTAAGGATTGTGACGAACGAACTGTGAGCAACATTTGCAATTAGTTTGCGACGAAATAATCAGTACACCGAAATAATCAGTACAATAATCAGTACATAGAAATTGCATGAAGCATGGATCGTCTTGAAGCTTTTAGTTACGCACTGAGATGAACTGGAGAAGGATGCACGCAAAAAAAAACCTAAATTGACGACGTAAAACATGCAAATATTAGAAAACAAAAACGAACTCGTTTGATGTTTAAGGTAAGGTTTAACCGAATTCAAAACAGCAAAGGAACACGAATAAACTTTCCTGTAAGGTTTCATATATCGCAGTGTTCGTGAACTGTTTAGCCCAACTGAAACCTTACTGCTGTATTCAGATGTTTTTACAGTTTTTACTTTAGAACACTATAGATCAGATTGGTAAATATTCGACATCGATGAAATAATCGAAAAAACCAGTCTCACAGTGTGCTTAGTACAGACCTACAGATTAAGTAATTCAGGGATTGTACGACTCCTTGAAAACGTGGAAATGTCGTTGAAAATAAAAATGAAATACCAGTCCTGAAATCTTGAATCTGAAATCCTGAAAAGTTTTGGCATGTGTATCATCAATAGGATGAAGGAAAAGGATTTGACTTGAAGGATGCTGAAAAATAACAGGCGAATGTGTAGCCTATATTTTAAACTATATTATTCTTAAAATAATTTTTAAAGTTTTGATTTTATATACGTGTCTAATGATTGAATACAGAAGTAAGGTTTCAGTTGGACTAAACAGTTCATGAACACTGCGGTATATGAAACCTTACAGGAAAGTTTATTCGTGTTCCTTTGCTGTTTTAAGTTCCGTTCAGTTAAACATTACCTTAAACATCAAACGAGTTCGTTCTTGTTTTCTAATTCGTGACACTTTGACATACCAAGTTAGTTTTCTGTACTCGTCGCAAACGCACTGAAATTCGCTCGCTTCGCTCGCTTATTCGGTGCACGTCTTTCTTTAGGAGAATTAGTTTGTCCGCAGCTGTTTCAGCTGCTTTGTCCTTCATTTCTAATTCGTAATAATTTGACATACCAACTTGGTGTCATGTATTCCTCGGAAATAAACTGAATTTCGCTCGCACATTTAGTAGGATGGATGGTTGGTACGTGTGTTCGACTGAAGGGTAGAAAAGAAATCCTGTCAATTAATTCTGCTTAGTTTATTTCTAGGTTCCTATAAAGGAAATATTAGTTCAATTGATAATATGTTGAATTACTAACTTTTTTACTTTTTAGTTGCTTTCTTTGCTTTAAATTTAAATCTGACTTCATCCCAATTAATCTTTTCAATGTTGTTCCCACATTAGTGTTTCTTTTCTTTGTTTTTCTAATATTTCTTCGCCAACTATTGTGTCAATCATATTGTCGACTGTTTCTTTGATTTCTTGTTTTAATTTTCTTTCTTCGTAATTTTGGAACTGTTTTCTTGCTTCCTCAACCCACCTGATGCGTTCATAATGTTTCTGTAAATGCATAATTGTAGCCTAATGAGAGTTTTAGTTTTGTTTCTTTTCTATTGCTATTGTTGTTGCAGGTTACTTACCAATGCTTTATCGCTTTTCATTTGATGATCTGCATGTTTAAGGTTGGCAATGTCCATTGCTTTTTTTTTTCTCTTCGTATTTAGTGCTGGCTTGCTTAATTCTTGCCATTTGGGTTTTCCATTCGTTCGAGTCTAGATCTAATTCTTTCTTTTCTTCGGTGTATTTGGCCCAAGCTTGGTGCGTTTCTTGGATTGCCTTTTCTAAATTTTGTTCTAATTCAGCTAGTCTTTTTTTTCCTTACGCGTACGTTTTCCGTGTTTTCTGTAGATGATCCATTTTGTTTTGGAGTTGGTGGTTATGACAACACTAAGTACGTTAGTTTTGGTTTTGTTGACAGGATGTTATTGTATGATGAACCATAATATTCTTGTCGGCGTGCAAACAGAACTATATACTGACGGACAGGTCACAACAATGCCAGACTCAGTTTGCAAGGTGGCAACAAAAAGTGTCGTGCACCCAAATAGTTACTAAACAGGACGGCAAACGAAACGATTTACCAATGTTTAATTGTGTAACCATCTTGTGTTAATTTTTGTTTATTTACTTGCTGCATTTTTTCCTAAATAAAAAGACTCATTGCATTTTTTTGGCAGTGAAAGTTGTATTAACTATAGTTTAATTTATTTCTTGCTTTAATCTTTTGTATTCGTTTTGTAATTTCGTTTCCAACTTCTGCAACTTTACATGCATGCGTTTTAAGGTCGTGGAAGATTCATTTAAAATGATTACCTTTTTTTTCTGTTTAGTATTAATGTTGTTTGTATATCACGTTGAGTGTATATATATATATATAGTGCAGGTCTGCCAACAAATTTTACTTGTTTTTTTCCAATTGGAAAATCTAATACGCTTATTTTACCATTTTCAATGATGAATGGTAAGTTTATATCCGATGGCGTGAGAATAATACGTGTAATAAGTAGCTGTCAAGTGTTATAACGACTTAAATGTTTTCTAGTTTTTTCCTGTGGTTTGGTTTTGTTGAATGGTTCCCAATTATTACAAGGGAAGGCACTGATATTTCCGTTGTTGAAACTTCCGCAGCTGTTCGTCCAATTTCTGGCACGACAGCCTTAGGTGGCTCTGAAGGCCTTTCTTTGAACAAATGTTTAAGATTTTCTTTTTCAGTTAAAATGAGGATCACTTGCAGCAGGGGCGGATTTAGGAACTTATGGTGGGGAGGGCTAAGGCAGAGAGCTTTTGTGGATTAATTTTTTTTGCTGGGGTGCGACCGAGGGTGACTTTTTAGTTAGTGCTGCCCCATCCCCTCCAATTTCGGCCATGAAGCTACTGTGTGCTATTAAGTGTAAGATTTAAATGGGAGGGCCAAATCTGTGTGTTTATATAGGTTGTTAGCGTGTCCAAATTACGAGAGGTCGGTGGGAAGTCTTGTTTTTAGTCCCGGCTAGGGTAGTTTATTTCTTTCTCAGATTTAATATAATAGTGTGTCTTGTATCATAGCTTTTGTCTTTAATGCAGCCTGTTTGCTTCGTTTATCCTTTACCTTCGATTTTTTATTTACGCCAGTTCAATTTAGAACCTTACCCTTACGTACGTAGCATGTAATAAGTAATTCGTCCCCCATTCCTCCCTTCACCCCTTATGTTTGTAGGCGACTATTCTGTTGTTAGTGACTTACACCAATTACTATTGAGAAAGTTACAATCGGTTGGCTATTGTGTTGGCAATTATGTATGGCAATTATGTATGTGTTGGGCTTTCTCCAAAGTTTGGTGTTGCTGAAACTTGCTTTAGCATTTCTTTTACTTCCTTCACCCAAAACCCCCTTCTCTTAGTCAAGCTCATTGTTCTTCGTAGGGGGAAAATAGCAGTTACATTCAGTTTATGCATAGACTATCACACTACGTGAAAACGCTAGCGGGACAAACGCTACTCATAAAAGCTCGGCAGGAAAGCCACACACGTGTTATAGGGCCGCATCAAAGGTTTGACGACAGCAGACGTGTGTGTTTGGATATATGGTATTTTAAACTTGTGGATCGAAAAGTGGTACAGCAAATGCCGCACCAGCCGTAACGGTTCCTAAGGCCATGGAAACGGTTTGGGTGCTGCGTAACAAGCGTGGAGCCATGAAATTTGAGCTCTAGCTTTAATTGTAGTTATGTGTATAATGGTTGGATACAGCAGTAAGGTTTCACGTGGACTAAACAGGAACACTGTAGTACCTGAAACCTGTAAGTGATCAGATGGAATGTTTGCGCCAATTTGTTTGCGTTTTCCTGCATAATTTTCATATCCACATATAATTTGTGTATTGCCCAGTTTGACGTTATACTAGTCTCATTCACTACCTACATTACCTACGTTACTAAATTATTGTTAATGTGCAATGACACTGTAATAGTTAGGAAATGATTGGGCCATCTTAACGTTGTACAGCTCACACCACGTGGAGGTAGGGGTTGGTCTTGATGAGCCACCATTCATACATACATACACACACGTACACACACACACACGTACACACATACACACACACACACATACTTTTTCTTTGTAACAACTTCTTTTACTACATCTTGAAACAAATGGCGCAACTGTGTAATCAATTGTTGTTGTACAATTATGTATTTTGCCGTTGTGTACATAGTTGTATTAGAGCTGTAAATGTCTTGTGACAATTTAGATTGCACGCACATTTATGGAATCCGGCATTAGGCAACCCTGAACCAAGATGAATATCAACAGCGACAGTTTCGAACAGATACCCGCCAATTTCTATACGTTTTGCACGTTCTACACGTGTCCAGAAATTAGTATTGTAACTTTTTGTTGCAAGTTGTTGAATCAAGAAATTGCTAGTAACGGCAAACTACGACTTCTTTCTAGATAAGTTTTAGTTTGCATTGCGTGTCTTGTGGAGATGGCAAACATAGCAATTTTACTAATTGAAATATGTACATAGCAGTATATTTTATCTAAATTGCAATCTTTTTCTGTGCTTGTCGTTGTTTTAGTGAGTAGAGTGCCTTTTCACAGTTCACAGTTTATGTAATACTAGTACGTAGGCGTCTTTTAGTTGTCTGATAAACTTGTATTTTGTGGAGATGGTTGCATCATTGCATACCAGCCATACATTATTCTGCTGTTTCAGAAGACAGTAATAATGGGAAGAATCATCCGGCAACCCTGAGCCTACGTGAATGATCACTGCAATTGTTTCGAAAAGATGTCCGTCTATTTCTACATGTTTTGATGCAAATCCAGAAATTGGTGTTGTTACTTTTTGGCCCAAATTGTTAAATCTAGATATTGATAGGAGAGAAAGAGCTGCTATTTCCAGATATGTTTTGGATTCCATTGGACTGTTGCAAATTCCGCAAACGAAAAGTTCATTTCTCCATTTTCTGGCCATGTTATTTTTGTAGCTGCTGATGGGAAGGACACTGTAAACATACGATTATTTATTTCAGGTGGCCCGTATGAACTTTCTGCTCGGCAGTCTAAATTTGTACATCGTTTCTTGTATTGAACATCATGTTGGAATAGTTGTTGAATGTCAAATGGCATTTGTTGTAACAGGCGTTGCAGAAATTCACTTGAATCTTGTTGCTGTGTTGCAGCAAATTCTTGACTAACATTCTGTCTGACTTCGTTTGACTTTAAAGTTGGTTAATATCTGGCAACTCCAAACAAGCTAAAACATTTTGTAAACTTCTTAATAACTGGCTGTTTTCAATTTGTTTACGAATCAAATTACGAAATTGCTTAATGTGAAATAACCATTGTAGTGTGACATTAGAATAACAGCTTACACCATCTGAATTAATGAATCCCTTTGTAAGATGCTGGTTGTTTTTAGTATTTTTTTGCATGCTGTGGATTTAATTCAGGAAAAAATAACTTTTTATTTGTATGCGGGACAACAGTTTTAGAAGCTGGTTTAGCTTTCTTGTTGGGTCGAATAGGAGCCGACATTTTTATTGGTTCACAGAAGATAGAATGTTTTCTGTTTTCTGTTGGTAATTTGTGCTGTTGGTAAGATACCAAGGTCAGGACGATATTTTAATCTTAAAATGTTGTACTCACTGACTGCTTTAGCATCTGCTATTATTTTGTTCGTGTCGAAAGCAAGCAAATGAAGCCCACTCAGTGTTTTGACTCTGGAAAGAGCTACAAAAATCATGCCTGGTCCAAATGTATCTTTGCCAGCATAGATTATTGAACGTTTCAAAGTAAGTCCCTGGGATTTATGAATTGTCGTTCCATATACAAGTGTTATTGGAAATTGCTTTTGGTGAACGTAAATATTCTTTGAACAATTGGAATCGAACTAGAACTCGCTCAATCCATACAGTTTCAGAACTACTATTAAGTTGTAGTTGAATTCTGTTAACTATTTTTTGGCCATTATATTCGAAATTTGTAACTTTTTCAATAATTTCATTCTCAAGTCCTTTAGTCATATCTACGTTTCTACGTAACATAACTTGTGCGTTGATGCTGACCTGAAATTCATATTCCAAGCCAGCTGTCTCCGACAAGTTATCTTTCAGATCCCTCAATTTTTGTTTTGCAACTTCAAAAGCATTTTTTCCCAGTACGGAACCATCTAGTGAATCTATTGCTTGTTATTACAATTATTTCCTCAACAATTTCTTCAAGCATAATAGCGTTCAATGTTCTGCACATTGCAGTTTTTGTGAACAAGCATACAGGCAAGTTGTTTTCTTCTAAAAGCTGTTTGTAGCATTGTACGACATCTTGAATGGTATAGTTACGGTCAGGCGTAATGATTCTACTCTTCAGTATCGATATCTTTTTCCAAAATATTTCCTGTTTGGATGTTTGATAGCAGTTTGGAATACGATTCATCAGAATTTTGACGAACGTTGATGGTCAACTCCTTTTACTGAAACAAACTCCATAGATTTACTGAACCAACTGAATGTAGCTTGTATCTGATTTCGCTTGGAGTAAGAAGACAAAATGATGGATTTCCTTTCACTGGTGGAATCTGCAGGAGGTCTCCAAACATTTATTCCTCCAAAGAGTGCCTCAATTCCTGTAATTTCGCATAAACGCAAATGAATAAATGTTAGCACTACTGATGAAACCATGCTAATTTCATCAATAATTAAAAGTCTAATATGTTGTAGTGTCGTTTTTACTAATATTTTTTTTTCTGGAGTTAGCTTTGTAAATTCAGACGTCTTTCCGTGTTCAACTGGTAGCATTAAAAATCTGTTAATTGTTACTCCAGAAATATTCAAGGCTGCAAGTCCAGTAGGAGCACAGACTCCAACATAAATGTCATTATTATCAGTGCCTTCGTTCAAAGTGTATTGTAGCCATTGCCTTATGGTGTTGATAAGGAAACTTTTGCCGCAGCCCCCAACTCCAGATAAAGAGTAACACTTGATTTGACAGTTTATGACACGTACAACTGCTCCGTTTGTGTTGTTCTTGGTGTGTCATCACATGTGTTACCTTGTCAAAAATAAATCTTTGTTCAATGTTGAGAGATTCAGAATTATATACGGAATCTGCGCACATTACTGTCATAACGTCATCCATAGCAAATTCTCCAGTATCTATTCCTTGTAATGCGTTATCTCAGCATCCATGTCATTTGTTGGTGGGGTATCATTTGCCAATTCTTCAATATTTTTGTCCTCTAACTCATGTCGATATGTTAGTTTCTCGTGATACGTCATCATATTTGTTTCTTGCCGCAGGTGATGATGGAATGGCTGCACATAATTTTCGTGTTCTCCAAGTAATTCATCTTCTGGTTGCCACGGAAGAAATAACATTAAAAGTTGATGACAGTATTTCTCTTTTTCCACTTCTAATTTATCTGGCTGATGAATATAGTGGTTAATTACAAAAGGTTTAGTACGACGCTTCATATGACCTAAATCGTTCTTTAAAGTAATAGTGTTTTTCAGGTCATCTTTAGATGAAATGCGGTAAAACCATTTTGCAAACTCGTACAGACAGCAGTTGCTTAGTGAATCAGGTATGGATGGATAGTAATCATTCACCAAGTTATGTAAAAATATCTCCTGACTATTAGGATCAATTTCTTTCAGCATTCTAAGTTCTGTAAATGATTTAAGGCAACGATTTCTTTCACTGGGAAGATTTGTATTAATAAAAAGAATTGAATCACTTTTTCCATAAAAATGACTGCCAAGTAATCGATCAGCTATCTCATAGGAGCCACATTCTCTATTAGTGAGAGCTTTTAAACCAAGTGACCATAATCGACTACTCACTGATGAGCTGCAAAGGTCACTCCAGACTTCGTTCATTTCTGTTTTTTTCATCTTTAGTTATGTCGGAAGAAACATATCTTGCTATGGCACGACTATTACCACCAACATAATGTATGTCAACATTTGCACCCATAGCCATTAATGAAACAGGATTGTAGTCATTAATGAACTGTTCTTTTAATGTTCTTGGCAATTCATACAATCTTTTGTTGTATCCTTTTCTGTTTATGCCCATCATTGAGCTTGAATGCGTTATGTACAGGCCGTGGAAATGCAAACCTGCATTTGGTAAAGACACCTTTACTGCCCTTGAATTTTCTCATGCAGTAAGAGCTGCATTTGTGGGTTTGAAATTTAGTGACCAGTTCGTATAGTTCTTGACTCGACTCTTTGTTAGGTATTTCACAAATAGCAAATTTCATAACATACTTTGCAATTTCTTCACTGCTTGCTTGACCAATAACTGGAGCTTCTGAAGACCATCCAATAAAATGGATGTAATGTGCTCCACGAGCTTGATATTCGACACGATAAAAGCATGAATCAATTTTTCCAAGAACAGGATTATCTTTTGTTAGTATCATGTGTTTCAATATTGCTTGAAACTTTGTGTGAAAATATTGGGTTGTTGAAACAACTTCCATAGCACAAAGTTCACCTGGTGTCATCGAATTAATTTTTGGGACGTCACTATTAAAACGTTGTATGTGCGTGTGTAAATCCAACCAATCATATGCCGCACAACTAAATGTACAAAAAAAATGTTGGAGTGCCTCGTTCTCTAATTAGACACATTACTTCGTTATAACGTCGATTCCAAAATTGTTTTGTTCCTCTTATACATATTTCTTTCAAGTGATGCTATATTAGCATCTAATTCTCCATCATTAGTGTCAGTCTTTTGTATTAATGTATCTACTGTAAAGGATGTATTCTTCCTTACTCGTAACAAATGAGCTATACTGTTCGATAATGCTTTTATTTCACTATCGTAAAATAAATGAAAAATATATTGTGGGTTTAAACGGAATCTCGAGTCCTTGTTCAATAGTCTGGAAACACGATATTCAGCTTCTCCTAGTTTTACCAAGAGAGGCCAAAGCCTTTCCAAATCTGCCTTTTGGGAAAAGTTGAGGGAAACAGTTCAAGTCTAAATTTGCTTCCCAAATCAAGATGTTACTGCCTGTGACTTGTTTCATACGAGATACCTCCAAATCTTTGTGAGCAGGTCTTTTAGATTCTATCGGATGAATGCTGTAGTCTGGTAGATGTTACCGTCGTTTCTTTTGCTGAGCTTTTCTAATATTGATCACTGTTTTCTAGGTTTGAATCAGTTTGTCCACCATGCACATGTTCGTTTAGGTCACCCACACTCAATGTCATATCATGATACAGTGGATTTCTTTCTTTTAATTTTTCAATAGCCGCGTGAATCTTACCTACGTCTACAATATCTTGCCAAACGATCTTATTTCTTGTTGATACGCCATTTACTAAAAAGTTCGTGAAGTTCGTGGATTGGTAGGCACGAAGGTAAAATATCAATGTTGCTTTGTAGAGAAATTGGCAAAAAAATGACTCGTCGCTTAATACCTTTTAATTTCTTGGAATATGGAAGCTTGCTTTTTAGCGGTCCTAGACGAATAACTGTTTGAAATGCCTTTGCTTTTTGAATCAAAATTTGTTCAAAGATATTAAGATAATGCAGTTCGTCAGGAATAATATCAACTTCTAAGCCATTCAAAGCACTTCGTGCAGGTATTGCATTTTTGTTTAATTTGTCCCTGCAATACTGACGCACTTTGTTTGTTTCATCTAGTTGTCCTTGCCATATTTACAATACAGAAACGACCTTATCTGTAACCATGCATTATTCTCGGATGTTTCTTTGCCAACTTCTCTACTCATGTTGCATAAAACCGACTTTTTGCATAGCCTTTCACAACAAATACAAGGTATATCAGGAAAATTAGAAATGAGTTTGTCTACAGTAGCGAACTGACCTGCGTGATTGCTTACCAGTGATTTTTCATCAGTATTGCACGTTTATGAGGCTGAGTTCATGTAATGACAAATTATTTCATTAACGCGACTTTCATCGTCTCCCTCTTTATTGTGCGGTCTTTTACTGAGCTCTTTCGTAGCAAAAGCTATGTCGTTTGCATCATTGGCAGCTTGAAGTACTTCATTTATTTTTTGGGTACATTCAGCCAAACCTTTGATTTTGTAAACTCATTTTGCTATTTGCTGTAAAACGCTAAAGTTGCTTTTCAATCTATTCAACTCGTTGATAATGCTAGAGCATTTGCTGTGTTGTACACAGGAGATTGCATGACCTAGAATATCCTCCAAACGTGCCCCAGGATTTAAGCAACTGTAAAGATGTGAGAACACCTAGAACATCATTTCTACTAAGTGTGCTAACACAAATAACAAACTGGGCAATCAACTTTATTATTTATTATCATTAACGAATATTGCACGTTAGTAAACAAGGCCATGAAACAATAATTTTATCTTCTGTTTCCTCATACTCTCCTTCGACTAACATGTTCCATACTCTACCTTGTTCATTGCAAGCAAATGAGTCATTAAAGTCTGTATCAAGTGCAGGCATGTAAGCAGAATCCCAAAAATAAGCCTCGGAGCCAGGAGTATGGGATTTCAAACCTCCTAAGGCATCAGTGAATGTGTCCAACGTAAGTTCTTCTAGCTTTGTAAGATTGCTAACCATTATCTTAACCTTTTCTTTAAGTTTATTAAAAAATGTAAACATGGTTGTTTCAGCTTGATCCCGGACCAGAAATGCTTGGTGTACAATTCGTTCCATCTCTTTGCTCTTGCTAAAAGCAGTATCCTTTTTGGCAATTATTTTTGGGTCTGCACATTTCATCCGATTTGTAGCGATTCGTTTCTGAATGTGTTTCATTCGTAAACGATTGAGAATTACATTTCTTCGAGCATACACCGATTGTCGTTGTTGTACTCGAACAGAATCTTCAAGGTCGAAACTTCTATTGCTTCCTATAACCTGACGTTTATGGCGTTGGCAATATAATGCTCTTTTATACAGTCTTGGAATTTTGTTTATGCAGTCATATTTTGCTTGGTTTATTAGCATCTCAGTTTTGTGAGAAGCATTATACTTTGCTTTCTGATTTTTAATTTCCGATTTGTGAGAAGCATTGTACTTTGCTTTTTGTTCTGTAATCTCCATTTTGTGAGAAGCAATGTGCTTTGCTTTTTGTTCGCTAATCTCCATTTTGTGAGAAGCATTATACTTTGCTTTTTGTTTCACAAGCTCTGTTTGTGAAAAACATTGTACTTCTAAAATTTTTTTTTCAATCTGCGCTTTGTGAGAAGCGTCGTATTTGGCTTGCTTTTGTTTTATTTCAGATTTGTGAGAATCATAGTATTTGGCCTGTTTATTCTGGATGTCTTCTTTATGCTGCCAGTAATACTTTCTTTTCGACAAACGCCTGGATCCTTTTCGTACATTGACGTCTGCGTTTTCATGATAGAATTTCAAGTGTTGGTAGTCGGCCTTTTCGTTTGAAAGTAAAGCATGCTCAGCAAATCGATCCCATCGAAGGTTTTTTTTTTTTTTTGGCGACGATCTTTTGATGGCATGTTAAATATACATTTAATTACGTCAGAATGGCAATAAATGAAAGAAAATACATCCTTGTTGAATAGGACTAACTCGATACAATCAAATAGGATCAACAACAACGGAAATTATATATAATCAAACTACTAGCAAACAACAGTTGTTGAATACAAGCCAATTTGGCAAGGCCCAAGAACAAAAGAAGTAAATCTAAAAAAAAAAAAACTTTTCACAACGAAAAAACTTTCCAGAAATAAAACTATTCAAGAAACGACGGCCAATATGAAATTGAACAACCAAAATAAAGAATTACGTAAGTTAAACCCATAACAATGAAAATGAAACAATAATGAAATGAGAAATAATAAACTGACTAAGAAACAACAATTGTTGAACGCAAGCCAACTCGGCAAGGCCCAAAACAAAAGAGAAAAAAAGGAAGCTAAACCTAAGAAGAACTTTTCACATAACGAAAACATTTTCAAGAACTAAAACTATCCAATGATAATTACCAAACAACTTGAAGGCAAGGAAGGAAAGAAACAGCGACCAACATGAAATTAAATAACCAAATGAAGAAAAGTGTAACATAAACCCATAACAGTGAAAATGAAGCTAACACCACGGAAGTGATAAAGAAACCGTCTAATTCAAATGTAACAATGCTTTCCTTCACGTTCCATTAAAGCACCTGCAGTGTCACTACATTATTGTCGTTACTCTGGCCATGGTTTTTCGATCAGCGTCTTTTGGGTAAAGGTTGGGAATCTTCCATTCTACGCACGTCAAAAACTTCATTTACGCCAAAATAGTTTTCAGATGGCGCTTGCAATCACAAGTGGCAATAGTATTTGCTAAAATAGCATTGTTTTGAGTTACGGATTGCTGTCGATCCTACGTGTTTTGTCCAAAAAATACTGAATAAATGCATTGTTCCAGCCAGGAAAAATTTATGTGATGCCTAGAACATGTATTAACAGAATAACGACGACAAAATAGATATAGTACATAACGTTTAATTAGAAAAAAATATTTAAATCAAGATAAAAAATATTGATTGGATAATGCTCGACAACAATGCAAATTTTTTCATTGTTGTATATAAGAACATATGTCACTGAAGGCGGAATGAATTTTCCATTGTTGACGCCAAAGAGTGGCATTGTTTAATTGCATTGTTTAAAGCCCCAGTATCACGAAAACAATCATTTGACAAATTGTCTGCTTTCTAGTAAACGATATTATTAATAATTAATGTTTATTACATGTACAAGTGTAAACCACAAAGTCCATGTGGAATGTCATGCGCAAGCACCAGGACTTATAATTCAAAGTTACACATAATAAATAAATAATTAATAAAATTAGTCAAATTAAAAAACGAAAATGAATGATAGTCAATAAAATATTTACAATATACGATTATATAGGGTTTATACTTATATTCATAGTTATTAGTTGTTTGGGCCTACGTCCTGGCACTGAATGGGTTAATGAAAATGGCTTATAAATGGTATGTGTTTCTTCAATTTTAAACAATGCAATTAAACAATGCCACTCTTTGGCGTCAACAATGGAAAATTCACTCCGCCTTCAGTGACATATGTTCTTATATACAACAATGAAAAAGTTTGCATTGTTGTCGAGCATTATCCAATCAATATTTTTGTATCTTGATTCAAATATTTTTTCTAATTAAACGTTATGTACTATATTTGTTTTGTCGTCGTTATTCTGTTTAAACATGTTCTAGGCATCACATAAATTTTTCCTAGCCGGAACAATGCATTTATTCGGTATTTTTTGGACAAAACACGTAGGAACGGCAGCAATCCATAACTCAAAACAATGCTATTTTAGCAAATACTATTGCCGCTTGCGATTGCGAGCACCATCTGAAAACTATTTTGGCGTAAATGAAACTAGAAATGGAAGTTTCCCAACCTTTACCCAAAAGACGCTGATCGAAAAACCATGCTCTGGCATACAATGTTGGAATAGTCTGTTGTTTTAAACATTGTTGGACATCTACAATAACATAATCATTCAGATGAACTGGAAAATCGGCAATCGACGATAACAGTGTTGAATGGAAGACACCTTGGAAAGAAATTTACACTTGCACCACCTATGAGACTAGTATTTATTTAGTCTACTTGAATTTTCTAGGATTTGTACCAATCCTCATCATCAGAAATCACACAAAATACTTTTCACTAAAACTACCGTTACATTCTGCGGCTACGACAAAATTTATCTGCTCATGCGCTGTACGACCACTGATCTTTAAGACTTTAAGCGTGTCTCAAGCGGTCATCTCGATCGCTCTGCTGGGGTTCGTGGATTCTCCATTGGCACCCTAATTGCGGGTAAGTTCTGGATGTACAATTCCATCTATTCGCTTATAGGTAGGTCCAGTGGTCCAGTTTTGTCGTAGCTGCAGAATGTAATGGTAGTTTTGGTGAAACATATTTTGTGTGATTTCTGATGATGAGGATCGGTACAAATCCTCGAAAATTCAAGTAGACTAAATAAATACTAGTCTCATAGGTGGTGCAAGTGTAAATTTCTTTCGAAGATGTTCAGATGAAGTCTGCCACCAAGCCAGAAATGAATCACGATCCCAGGTCAAGTTCAAATCTCCGATCTGACAAAACGGATATTAACAAAAGTTGGTACAGTAATTTGAACTCCAATTCGCCAAAGGTAAACCCACAAACACACACAAAATAGTCGCCGTTAACAGCAAAACGCTACAAAATTTAAAGATAAAAGTACATACACAAAATGAACACGTAATTACTCAAACGAACTAGAAATAACCACCTCAAACAACCTTCAAACACAAACACAAACACAGGCAAAAAACTGCCTTAACTAGAAGTCTGCATGTTTCACAAATTATAAATGCACTCAAAATACACATATACCTACTCACACGAAACCGACTTTCTTTCTGACATACCATTGATCAAAAACAGTCCTTGTCCCCCTGGTATTGGAGTTCAAATTATAGTTCGTTGCGTTCGAGTGAACTCTAATAAGTTTTTATTCGTGTACCTTCACGTCTGTGAGTATGGGGATACGAGCTCTGTTTTTTTTTTCTAAATGGCGAAGCCGTTTTTTTTGCTCAGTTAATCATTATATAAATCAATTCGTAATAAGGATAATGTTTCCTCTCACATGTTGGTAAATTGTTGGCTCACCAGCATTGTTAGCATTTGCTTAATCTTCAGTCTACGCCTTGCGTCTGGCCTTTGGTGATTGGCATTGTTGCATAAAAACAATGTTTAAAACAATGTAAAACAATGAAACGGATCGTTCAGCGCCACGTAACTCTGGAACGGGACGACCAATCGAAATTTCTATTTTTATAAAGGGCACATCTCCAGAAGTAGATCTTTCAAATGAGCTAAGAACCAGCGTTCTGCGACAAATGGTTTAGTCTGCAGAGACCATTGTATAAATGTGTCCCATAAAGTTCACCACCACCAACATCAGCGTATAAGACAAAAATGAAACCCACGATTCCAACTGAAGTCCAGATTTCTAATCTGACAAATCGGAAACTAATAAAAGTTGGTACACGCGTTGGGAAAGTCCCACAAGGCTTACATACTAAATTTCAGTAAAAAATGTTGAACGACGGCGGAGAAATTAAGCTTCCAAATTTCGGCTTTAACATGGGAGACCGAGGTCAAACCTTACAGTAAAGGCAACCTTAAACCTGTAAACCTTACAGTACCGCCTTTACTAATTAAAATTGGTTTTGTATCAACTGACTTGATGCATGGAAACCTGGTTTTAAAAGGGTGCCATACATTCGTGTTTCTGAAGCACGAAGGTGCGTGGATTAAGTGCAGCCCTGGTGAAAAAAAAACAATACAGGACAATAACTAATTACCTATAAAGGTCCACTGTTTTACAGTGTATTCTACTGTCTAGTATTGTCCTTTACTGTTTTCTATTGTCCAAACAATAAGTCTTATTGTTCCTTACTGTTCTCTACTGTACAGGAAACAATAGCTGAACCGTAAGTAAACAATTCAAGACAGTATAAACAATAGAAAATTTCTACTGTTTGTATTGTTTCACAATCATGTATTGTTTGACAGTAAGTTTTGTACTGTAAAACTATAGATGAACAGTAGTACGGTATTTTGGACAACAGAAACCATTAACAACTTCTACTGTCTTCTATGGTTCCGACAGTCTGACAAACTATTGTTTTTTTTATATTGTAAAACAATTGCTATTGTAATGGAAACAGTAAATGAACAGTAAGGAAGGTTTCTGGACAGTTTAAATGCACAAGTTCTGCTGTCATCTATGGTTCCTACAGTCCGACAAAGTTTTGCTAGATTGTATTGCAAAACGATAGGTATTGTACAACCAGCAAAAACCACAGTAAGTAAGGTCGAATGAATTACTGGTTAATAACGGTGCAGTGGGTTATCTTTATGCCAGTAGACAAGTGGCCATATTAGTAAAGGAGATGGACTGGTTTCCAGGTTGGAATCAGGGTCACGTCACTTGAATGAAACCTAAATACATAAAGGTGGCTTACTACACTACATCATTCCAGAGTATCATTTTTCTGGTCACGGTTGTGACTTTAATAATGGATTCAGTGAGTTACCTTTATGCCAGTGGTCAAATGGCCATATGGGTAAAAGCGGTATGGCAGTGGTCCGGATATGGACCAGTTCGCCAGTTCGAATATGGGTCACGTCGCTTGAATGAAACGTAAGTGCATGAAGATGGCTTATTGTACTACGTTATTTCTAGTGTATGATTTTCGCTAATGACGTATTTCCAATTTTCATGACTGAAAAGAATAGTATGAAAAATTAAAATGTATATCTAAATATGATTTTTCCTAACACACTATAAATAATAAAGAAATTCTGCCCACCAATGCGGCACGGACAACTGAAGGATAGCGATGGCAACCACTTAGACCGAGCCGGAAGTTAAAAGGTACAAAAAACCACAGCATCACTGATACACTCTTTTCAAAAAAGCAGACAAGTCCACAACGTTCAACCTCCTCCGGAAGGCATTCACCGAAGGTGCGGACACGACCTCTTCAGGTAGGTAGTTCCACGGTGCTACGACCCTGTTGGTGAAGAAATATTTGTGGCAATCGGAATTACACCGCGAGCCCCTCAGCCTCAAGAAGTGTCCGCAAGTAAAATTCACTTCATTCAGGACGAAAAATGGTAGATCAATGGGAATCAAACCATGAATTATCTTGTAGGTGAGGATCAGATCTGCTTTTAAGCGTTTTAGCTCCAAAGACTTCAATCCGAGCACCCTCAACCGGGTTCTGGGTGAAGGTTTGGTCAGCCCACTCATCGCGCGTAAACGACCTCTGAACCGACTCCACTCTGTCAATGTCTTGTAATAACCAAGGTGACCACACCTGGCTCGCGTACTCCACCAAGGGGCGAACGTACACCTTGAAGGCCCAAACCAAAGTATGTCTATTAGACGAAATAAAGCATCTTCTAACAATAGCAAGTCTACGGAATGCAGATTTGACAATATGCCCACAGTGTAGTGTTGACTTAAGATCGTGATTAAGAAGGATACCGAGATCCCGTTGTTGTACGACTGATTTTAACTCATTAGTATCCATGTAGTGCTGATGATGGGGATTATTCTTTCCAAGATGAAAGACCCAGCACTTACTTTTAGCAAGGGGGAGTTGCCATTGGTTAGACCACTGAGTTACGGAGATTACCTGAGTAGCCAGAAAAGAGCAGTCATTTTCAGAAACCACTTCGGTTCCGACTTTTAGGTCGTCCGCAAACTTAAATGTTGGCTTGTCTGGAGTAGAATTGTAGTTGGTTAGGTCATTTAAATAGATGACAAACAAAAGTGGTCCCAACACGGATCCCTGTGGGACCCCACTAACCACTGCACGTGGGGAAGAGAAAGATTTTCCAATCACAACCCGCTGTGATCGGTTTGAGAGGAAATCAGTAATCCTAACCAGAAGTGGACCACAGAAGCCGAATTTGGCCAATTTGAATTCAAGCTTGCCGTGTACCACGAATTCAAACGCTTTTTGGAAATCAAAATAGATAACATCCGTTGGTACACCAAAATCAAGAACAGAGGTCCAATTCTCCATGGCAAGAAGAAGCTGCAAGCTAGCAGACCTGTTTGGTAAGAACCCGAACTGGTCCGGGTAGAGCAGGCGATGTGTCTCTAGAAATGCCAACATGTCTTCTCGGATGATGTGCTCCATAACTTTACAAGCAATCGGTCTATAATTTGATGGATCAGATGATTAGCCCTTCTTGTAAACTGGAACAATATTGGCAGTTTTCCAGACCGCGGGCAACTTGCCCAGGTTGAATGACAATTGAAAGATATGAGTAAGGGCTGGAACCAAAACAGTACGTAACTGTTTAATGAAGAAAGAAGAGTAGCCATCTGGTCCAACAGTGTTACTTGGACGGAGATGATCAACGGCTGTCAAACCGTGATCCTGAGTAAAAACAACGTTATAAAGCAGTTGGATGGGATCTGAACAAGGAACAGAAAAATCAGATCTGGATCCATTATCAGTGATTCCATTTGCTGCAAAAATAGAATTTAAGAGATTTGCCTTCTGTAAATTTTCGTAGATAAAGTTTTTACCCTCCTTGAATGGAGGAAGCGTACGAGTGACTTTGGTATGTCGTTTGTATAATCGAAATAGGGAGGACAGATTTCCTTCCATGACAGTGCGGCGTTCATGGTAATTATGCCATTTAGAAACAAGGGAAGAATAGTCAAGTTTACATTTAGAGTATGATTCTCTTAGAGGTGCAGACGCAGGGTTGACTTTCATTTTACGCCACAGTTTAAGTTTCTTCTTCCTAACCTTCTGAATGGTCGATAGTATGGTGTGCCCGGAAATCCGCTTGTACGGCGCTGTATGCGTACAAATGTTTACATAGTAATCCAGAAGGTTCGTAAAACCAGACCAAACCCTCTCAACATCTTCAAATGCATGCTGAATTTGGTAAAATGCTGGCCAGGTGACCGTGGCAAAGTTCTTGTCTGGTTGTGGTGGTGAGCGAAGTGTGAGAGACTACCATCCTCGTTCAGCAGGTATGGGACCTGTTTTGACATATTCTGGAAGTTATCTTGAACCATGCAATGATGGGAGGTTTCCCACTTCGAATGCCCCTCCCTCCCTCCCCTTACAAGACTTTCGAAAACGTTTATAAGGGTCACAATTAAACCTGTTCGTTTATACTGCCAGTTTGCTGCAAATGATGTAAGGATCCAAGAAGTTTCTTGAAAAAAATTCGCTGTACCTTATCACGAAAAAACACAACTGCGTAATGAAACAGCCCAAGCATTTCGCGTGATCGCATATTTGCGCTAATTCACAGTCACGCCAGTCCATATTTCCAAGATTCATTTTTCGTAAAATCGCGGTTTGATTATTGGGGCAAATCACTTCGCACGTGACCTTCTAGTTAGCGTTCATTTTGTGGTAATGTTTTTCAGTGCCCACCCTTATTTACTTCAATATGACTCCTCTCCCAACACACACCTTGCAGGATTACCTGACAACTTGGTGCGAGATCTTTCCCCCTCAATAAAATGCCGCCCTCCTCTTCCCCACCCACTTCATCTTCGACCTTCCTTGTTTACCCACAATCTGCATGCACACAAATATACGAACTTTTGCCATTCCTTTAAAGCAACTCAGCGGTGCTCTTTCTCAAGTATTACAAATAAACCCTGAACGAGCGCTTATAAAAATAAACTTGGGTGAACTGTCTGAGCTATTAACTTTTGGCAAGGGCTTTGTTGGTTACCAGTTTAGTGGAAAAACTGATACTAAAACTTAAATCGAATTTCTTGTTAAGTTTTCTTATTAAGAAATTCATGTGGTTTGTTTAAAGTCTGTATAAACATCTCACGTTTCCCACATTTCGCTTTTTTTCCGTTGAAACAGTTAATGCTGGAGAATGAGATAATTCAACAGTTTGTATGAAATATCTGAAGTAGAATGACTTTTATAGGGCAATAAATTAAAATGCTCATGAATCTGTGAGAAGTAGGGTAAGGATTTCCTGATAAGCTTGGAATTGGGGGGGGGGGGGGAACTGTTCAAACCAGCCGAACACTAGCTAGGGAGCCTGGGGGAGCACCTGAAGCTTTTACATTTATAGCCTTCTGATGTCAGAACCCCAACCACTTTTGTCAAGTTTTTCATTTAACACATCCCTCCCCTCCCCCTGCCTCTCTCCCTAACCCCCCCTCCCCACACACATATCGGTTAGGGACTTGAACTTTCTTACTCTCATACGTTTCACACGTTTGTTTCTGCATGTCTTCCATTGACCTAGTTTTACGTTCCAAGTTTTGTAGTTGTTGCACACTAGTTTTTTATTAATTGTTTATCACGTTTCGTCAAGCAACGACCAAACTTTCACATTACAAAACATCATTTTTCCCACACATTTGAGGGTCAAACTGTTTAGTTACAGCGATGACATTACACCACGGCCAATTTAATTTTTCTGTCTTTGGGTATTCTTCATGAAAGTATTTTTTCTTTTGTCTTAGAGCAAACAACGATCACTTGCTGGTCATGTTCAAGTGAACATTTATCCCACTTTCACGAGAGGATGGAACACGGTGTGGCAGCCATGCCTTCCCCTCTCCCCGCCTCCACCTTCCTGCTTAGGCCGCCCGCGCACTGAGCGACTTGGCCGCGCGGTCAGGTCGCTGCAGCCAATGAGAATGCATACAGTTTATGTAAAACCCCGCACGAATCATTTTCATTGGCTGCAGCAACCTGGCCGCGCAGCCAAGTCGCTCAGTGCACGGGCAGGCTTAAGGCCCGCGCATTAAGCGGCCAGGTCGCGCGGCCAGTGGTCGTAGCGGCCAAAAAACACAGCGATGTGCCGTGCGGCTACGTCCGTCACGGAGCAAATACGGTCGCCCTGTGGCCACCTGCATGCCCCCCCCCCCCCCCTTCTTCCCGGAATCCCAGTTGTCGCGGCGACAGGCTGGTCACTGTAGCCAAGTGCACGTTGTTACTTACACCATAAGCATTCTCGTGGGCCGCAGCTACCTGGCCGCGCGGCTTGGCCACTGTGTGCTCGGGGGCCCTAAAAGAAAACCGGAACACCGGAAATTGGTTGAAGTTTTCATTGAATATTCTTTCACCAGTAATTAAAAGATGTGACACACGTGCTGACTTGTGCTGCATGTTGTTTTAGGTATCATGTCTTACCTAATTTTGTTGATATACTAAACTAAATCCGTGAATAGGACTTAGTCTCGATGTGGGTTTGAACAGAAGCAGATAATATGTTCAAAAGTTATCGTCGATACAAAAATATTGCGAACTTTTAACAAATAGATAATAATACATTTTGGTAACAAAACAGCATGTAGCCTACATCAGTGGTTTTCAAACTAGCTCATGTGGCCGACAGGTAGATTTTTTTTCGGGGACCGGCACCTTGCTGGCAGAGGTATTTTTTTATTTTTTTATTTTTTTGGTGCGGGGTTGGGGGGGGGGGGGTAATACTCGACCTGTAACAGAAAACAAATTTTCTCACATCGTATCTTATGAAAATGTTAAGGTTAAAACGTTGAAAGCTTTTCAATTTTTAAAACATGTTTTTCTTATTCTAAAAACATGCGGGGCTTATCAGACAAGTGAGCATGTTTAGTTTTCGAAAGCATGTCAATACGTATCTTGATCGAAAGTAATGCAACGCGCAGTGGAGAGCAATTATCCAGTTTGTTTCTGTATTTAGTCTTAATAACACCTATGGCTGAGAAACCAGTCTCACATAGGTAAGACGACATTATGAGCACGTACATGCAGATACACGGGAGGACACCACTACTGCTTATTAACAAGCGTCAGCTTTACAATTTGTTGTAATTTCGTCTGAGACTAACAGGCATACCCGGCTTCTCCTGGGGTTTCGTTACGCCCGTGGTTGTTTCCCAGTTTTCGCTCAGTGTTGCTTGAACGTTCAACTGCGACGCGTTTTTTTTTTCGCGTTTTTTTTCTTCATCTCTTTTGGCTTACAGCAATATACATCAATGACCCTCGACACAATCAATTGTTTACTCTCCCATCCTCTCCCTACCCTCTTTTCCTTGCCATTTACCCGTTCTCTTTTCACTTTCTCTGCTTTGCTACACGTTGAGTTTGGATGGATAGCCGAGTTCTCCTTTCTTTCCCTATTTCCCCCCCCCCCCTTGCGAAATTCGGCGAAAATTGATATGGTCTCCATCTCAAACAACTTAAGCTTACATATTACAATCAGTTAATGCGTAATCCTATGCTTAATGGTAACAGTTGCACTAGCCTC
>JAHWFP010182714.1:62746-74882 GCA_023313725.1 Lithobius niger
CCCCCCCCCTCTCCATTACCAATTGTATAGTTTTTTTTTTTTACGAGTTCGTCTTTAAGAGGTGTCCTTAGTGCCTAGAGGCGTAATGACCAGTGATTTAAAAAAAATTGTTAAGTCGTGATCTGAGAAGGGCTGAATTGACATCTGCATTCATGGCTTCCAACGTAATTTTTTTCCTCGGCGGTAGTCGAATACGCCTTTTCCCTGTTTTATTTTGATCAGTTTTACGTTTCGTTATTCATCTTTTTCATAAAGACTTTAGGCCACCCGCGCACTGAGCAGCCAGGTCGCGCGGCCAGTGGTCGTGGCGGCCAAAAAACACGGCGACGTGCCGCGCGGCCACGTCCGTTTTTCATTGATAATTCTCGGTCACGCGGTGAAAAATGAATACGGAGCAAGTATGGTCGCTCTGTGGCTGCCTGCACGCCGCCCGAGATCTCAGTGGCCGAGGTGACAGGCTGGCCGCTGCAGCCAAGTGCCCGTTGCTACATACACCGTAAGCATTCTCGTTGGCCGCAGCGACCTGGCGACGCGGCTTGGTCGCTGTGTGCGCAGTGGCCCTTACTATTCACTTCTTTTCCAAAGAACGTCATATATTTATGTACAGTGGTACGTAAAGCGTTATTTTACCTAGTCTTCGTGTGAATGCGCTTTTTCCATGACCGGGTGTTCGCGGACCTTGTCCGAAATGCTCATTCCGGAGGTGGTATCTTCACCTCCATGTACGTTTTCACTTTCACTTACTAACGACATTCTCCTCTTATACGCAACTTCTACAAATACGTTGCACTAGACAAATCAACACGTCAATTCTGTTCTCAACACTGAAACACAAACAAATTCAGTTCTTAACGCTGAAACAAATTAAACAATTGAACGCGCCTCACATCCATACTGCAAGTTAGAACATCTTGTTGTAGCACGTCTGAAAGCACACCTTCGGTATCTTTTACTTCTTTCATTTGAAGTACTTACTTGCAAGGAAAACGTTGAGATTATAACTATGAACTGAAGCAAAACCTTTTACTTCTACCTTTTACTTCCGAGCGCTACCTTTTACTTCTGCCCTTTACTTCGAGGTAAATGCTTCATTTTTATAAATACGGGCTAATAACACATCGTCTTCACGTTTCGTGAAAAGGCGTGGCAAGTTGGCACGGTATCATCGTAGACAGTTTTTTTTTACCATCCGCCTTCGCCGTATGACTGGCGTTTTCTGAGGTCCACTGTTTCTTTTAACTACATTTCTTAAAATAATGCACAGCAGTCAGGCTGGTTATTCAGAGCTCCATTCAGAGAACCGCTTCAACTTCACTTTAATAATTAAAAAAAAACAGCAATGCATATCAAATGAGCTAAGAACCAGCGAAATAGAGTAGCTATGCTAACAAGTCTTATTAACAAGCCTACGTTGATTACGGGGCGTAACAGATCATTCGAATTTCCTAGCAAAATTGTCTTTCTTCGTTCTCAGATAACATGTAGGGACTGTTCATAAAGTATGTCATGCTTTATTTTGCCAATTTCGACTCCCTCCCTCCCCCATGTCACATTTTGTCACACCTACTTATACGCCCCTGAAAAAGTACGTCACACTGTTCTCACCGAAAAATTTTTATGGAATTGAGTGTTTTTGGGCCTGCACAAAACTCTTACAAGCAGCTTGCCGTGAGCCAGTTAAAAATAACAAGCTACAAGTAAAGCAGTGTTGTCGTGGGACGGAGTAGGACAATTTTCTACTAGGAATCCTACAGTCTCATCCATGCCACAATCGACATGAGCACTAGCGTAGTTCCGGGACCCTTCTCTTTTCGAATGAATGGGGCGAAGGAGGGCGAGGCCATAGGGTGGCTCATTCCTGCCACACCATCGCCCGCGCCCCCAACAAGAATCCCGTCGCGCGCCAAAGCAATGTCACGCGCCCAATAAGAAAGCCGCCCAAAAAAGGAAAGTCACCCCATAAAGAAAGTCGCCCCCAAAATATATGCCCCAAAAGAAATTTGCCCACCCACCCAAAAAAATTCGCCTAAAAGAAACTCCTTGCCCAAAAAATTCGCGCCCTCAAAAAATTCGCTTCAATAAAAAAATTCACTTTAAGAATACACGCTGATGTGCCCTGATTAAGACATTTTTTTTATTCACCAAACCCACTGTGAATCCTATGGTCAAAATAGACATTCCAGTCTCACCGCCAAGAGAAGGGAAAAAGGGGTGGGGACACTTGTCCGGGAACTGAGGGGCCTGGTCCACCACCAACCCACAAGAGTCGGATTTCGATTTTCAGGCCCTGGGGCTAAACCTACCAAAAAAGGGGATAGCATTCGTTGGTATCGCAATTATTCATTGGTAATCCTATAATTGGTAGCACAACAGGGAACTCATTAGGTAGGAGGGAGAGAATTTATTGTATATGTGTTTCGAAATTTAAACTAATGTGGGCCATGTACGTATAGTGCACGAGTTCTACAAAAATTGGTTTGGTCCAAAAAAGTAGGAAGTTTAGGGAAAGTAATAGGAAATTTTTGTGGGGGGAGGGGCGGGGGTTGTTGAAGAATTAGCCCGGAGGACGTATTTTGACTCCGGGCCCAGGCCAACCTCTAGGCAGTTCTGGCCAGCCTTTTTACAGCAGATATTAGTCGATGGCCGTGCTCAACAACACTTCCGTTACACCAACAAACAAAAGTTTCTCAACGAAACATAGTTTGTTTACATTTTTGAGGACTTTTCTTAGCTACTTCGCCAGTTTACGTTACATCGGTTTTTTTGGTCCCGCTTTGTCTCCAGAAAGAAGCTTCCAGCTGTTCCCGATGAATATCTCTGTACTCCCCAACAGGAGAACAATGCTTTCTCGACGAAGGTAGCGATGTGGTGGTGGTGGTGGGGGGCTTTACTGGCACCACTCTTGGTACATCTGTTAGCTGGAATCCTGACTTAAGGGTTACGTCCCGTTTCGCCAAGTCCGTTTCCCTAAATTCCTTTTCGCCAAAAAGAAAGCAGATTAACAGCTTTTGCCTCAGGGGCCAGTCCCGTTTCGCCAAATCCCATTTCACGAAATTCTAGGCATACGAAACATTTAAACACGATCATTTATAACATGATAATGGTCAGACATTTATAGACAAACACCCGTTTTGCAGAATCCTATTTTGCAAAATAATTTGTTTCAAATTACGTGCCCCTCTTGTGCTGCCGTGCTCGCTGCAGCTAAAAACATAACATCAGAAACCACAACTAATCAAAAATTACTAACAATTAGGCATGCCTCTTTAACTTCTGGAATGTTAAATTTTTGAAGAATATTTTGGTTCTAAGAAACGTGATTCTGCAAAACGTGAATTCCCTTTCGGAAAAAGTTAACCATCACGTGTATGGCTAACTATTTTTAAAAGAGAACCTTGGCATTGACGCAGTGATGCCCAAGCATTCTAAACAATAATATTTAAAGCGCACGTTTTTCCGTCTGTATTGCCAGTTTTCAAAACGCTAAAAATTAATTGGGCTTATTCTACCACTGCTTGTCTCTTTTAAATGTTTGATTTTTAAATCCCCATTACATAGAAATAAGGTATTACATTTCGTGTACGTAAAATTTAGTGAAATTCGTTTTGGCGAAACTGGATTTGGCGAAACGGGAGTTCACCTACTTAAGTACTAGGCACCAGCGATATTACTCGTTTAGATGTGTGGATTACATCCAGATAGAATATTTAGAAATTCACATTGCAAAATGCAGTTGGTTTGATCTCGTGTTGAGGGCAAAGAGTCCCAACAACAACACGAACAACAACAACAACAACAACATGTCCATACTCTGGAACCCAAAGAGTTAAATTGTTGTCATACAAATTTTTAACGCAGTGAAATTGTTATGACACGAACTCAAATACCGAAGTTCGTTGGTCTGTGTAAATTCTAAGGGAAACTAGGGTTTCAAAGTTTGGCGTTTAAAATAGAATTTAACGATGAGGGCTGATATTGCAGTCCGTAATAAAACATTAGCTGCAGGGCTGAAACACATTATTAAGACTAATGTTCAAATTGTTATCTATACACACGCTAGTGTGTCGCATCAAGTTGGGCAACAAACATCACAGCAATTCAATTGTCGAGGACGTAAACCATTGAAGCTGTCACTTTTGACGCGCTCCCAGCCAAAGCCATGGCGCGAGGTGGAGAGAAGGACAATTTTGCTAGGCAAATTCCATCAGAAATTCCCAAGTTCTTTTACATACCACAATCGGCATGAGCACGAGACATCACAGGTCCACAGGGCCTTAATTCGCTTCCCAAAAATACCAGGGGTGGCTGAGGCCGGAATCAAACCCGGGACTATGGCTCATGAGACGGTCATGCTAACCATCAGGCCACCTTGTCCCATTAAACCATTGCAGCAGTGCAAAAGCTTAAATTGTGGTAAAATGGAGAGCAATGACCCACCTGACAAAAATTAATTATTGTAAGAATGTTAGCTATGCAGCTTCAAGGCAAAATCTGACCCTCAATAATGGCGCACTATGTAGTGGCTACTTCTACTCCGCTCATCCCCACTAGCGGAGTCGCTCACTTCGCTTGCTCATTCCGCGTCGTCTTGCTGCGCTCGAGGAGATTTCTTGCTGCAACGCTTATGATACAGAAAGATCTTCCACATAAAAAACGATCAAGCAAATTTTAAGAGTGTATAGTATGCGATATCGGCTATCTCGAGAGAAGGTCAATATTATTTTTTTACGTCCAAGGAGTCAAGCAAATAGATCAAGCAATTTATCAGAAAATCCCTGTTTCCGATGACAAACGCTGATTTTCGTTCGCTTCGCTCACTCAATAAGCTCAAACATTTCCTCAGAATCGTGACTGAATCAATGTAACCACCAAGAACCACACATCATTTGTAATTTGTGTTAGTATACACTTCATATGGGTTTTCTTGTTTCACTTATTTTAAGAATATTGTTCTTTACGTCCTGCTTAGTACAGATTTTTCCATGGGCGTCTTATCACTTCACTTTCTGATGATCCCTCACTTGGAGAAACATCTCCAGAACGTCAGATGTAATATCCTACGAAGGTGAGAGATAAAAGACTGATAGAGCAAAGCGAGACACACATTGAAAAGGTTTACTTTACGTGGAAATCGCTCGCTTTGCTCGTTTAATCCACGCACCTCCGTGCTTCAGAACCACGAATGTTTGACACCGTTTTAAAACCAAATCTGTTGTTTTGATTTTTCCCTGCATCAAGTCAGTTGTATTTTAAGATGTATATGTGGTGTGCTGCAAAATACGTCGTCCGTGCATCCTTTCCCAGATCATCTCTCTTTGCTCGAGGAGGTTTTCATGAACAAACTATGACGTCATGAACAAAAATCATGAGGGTAAAAAAAACTTTGACATTAGTTTTTCAGGTTCTTTCGCTTAATTCAGGGTGATAATATCAAGTTATAGCGATGAAAATAGGACCATTAAAAGCGAAATTTAATTATCTTTCGTTTGGTCCTACTCCCATCTTTGTATGAGCCTTGGTTCCAGAGGAGTAGAGCTACAAACACGCACGCACGCACATCGTATGATTGTAGTTATGTAGATGTTAATTCTCATAGGGTGATTATTCACCGATACCGAGCTAGCGGGAAGGCCCCTAGCTATGAAATTGGGCAAATGGCGGCAGTATGATGCGAACGATGGCGTGGGAGGACGCATAATTACGAAAATAATTGTAACCACTGTTAGTATAGTCGACATCGTCTCTCATTGGTCGGCCAAAGTTCGGACAGTGACAACGTGTATACTGAGATGCGTATCTAGACACACGCTAGTGTGTCGTCACAAATCTAAACAACATTGCCAAAGAAATTGTGTCCACGTCCAATTCACGACAAACAAACAAAACGTCAAGATAATGCCGAAAAACTGTTATAGGGGCCACCAAGTTGAGAATGGTTCAGCCTCACAAAGGAGTGATATGAATTAAATTTGTAAAAATTTAAAAAAATTTAAAACAAAACCCAAAACTGATAAAGAGGCCATTAAGTTAAGATTAGTTCAGCCTCTCAAAGGAGTGATATAATATTGGAAAAATGACCACTCAAGGCTCTATTGTTGACGTGGCACATTATTACACAGAAGTGATATCATATTAAAAACCAAAACCCGTAATAGGTACTGCCAAGTTCCGAATGGTTTGGCCTTTCAAAGGAATCAGGAGTGATACCAACACACCGAAACATTCACTAAATTAATCGCACCGAATAATACTTTGAACGTTAAATGAAAACTTGACTTTTTCATTTAACCTTCGAACTATTAGTCGGTGCAATTGATCGGGTTAAATTAATAATGTTTTATTTGTTCTTTTTAGTCTTTCTATCGGGCAGAATAATTATTTATTTAATTGTAGTATTTATAACATTATTTGTTGGGCAAGGAAATTTAGAATTTAGTATTTGCATTTTGTGGGGTAGAATATTATTTTTCATTCGCGAGGAATGAAAGGAAAGCAAGTTTGGATGTTGTAGGCTAGTTCCCTGCATGAAGTTCCTGAAGCGAGGGACAAAGTAGCATGAACATGTTAATATGACCTTAATTTTAGCCAAGGCCAAGGTGGAACCATAGAAGGAGGGAAAGGAACTCATTTAAAAGGGGAAAGTGGGGAGGGAGACTGTAAACCTGACAGGGGGCATCAAACGGGTCGTCAAACTATGCATTGTCCCCTCAGATTTGCTGATTTTGGGCTTGAACTGGTTGGGCACCGAAACGCTGCCTGATGGTTTTAAAAAGCTGTCAAAAATGTGTTTCCGTTTCCGAAGCACGGAAGTATACGAATTGAGAGAGCAAAAGCGAGAAATTTCCACGTGTAGTACACCTTTTCAATTTAAGAAACAACCTTTTTACTGTACATAAACTGCAAATGTTTTAAGGATTTTAAGGAACGAATTGTGGTCGTTTGCTGTTAGTATCCCGATTTATAATAATCAGTTAGGCTGCATGCTCTGGAGTTCGAATAAAGCATATGAAGCACGGATCGATAACAGTAGAGTGAGCGAAGCGAACGATAAGGCTAGTTGATATTAACGCATGTATTGCTATCGTGTAGTTTACGTGCTAAGCCAAGGACATTACCACGTGGATCGTCCAAGTGTGAAACAAAAATTAAAAAGAAAGCCACGAATAAATGCTTGGAAAAAAGGGTGAAAGATAAACAACACGGAAAAAATCTAAGAATAAAAAATTGTTTCTTTTGCTTTAGTCTTCTGTACAGCTGTACCGGCTCAGAAGACTATTGCAACGACTTTGTCCGTCCGTCGCTTTTTTCAACTTCGGAATGGTACCAGATAAAGACGACCACTATTGACAACGTTAGTTTCATTGTCAAACGTTAGTTAAAAAACACGGCAAATTAAAACTTCCTTCTTCAGTCAACAGCCTTCTTCGACGTAACTAAATGAAATAATAACATTTATACCACGGCTATGACGTCACGCTAACTCAACGCCACGCTAAATTTCCGTAGATTAAATCCCGTTAACCAACACCGGAAGTGTGCGTCGACGCAAAAAAGTGGGTTATCAAGTTACCCAACACTTTTACCGATAACCCACACTTTTGCTGATAACCCACACTTTTAACACTTCCGGATCACGTGACCGGGAACGCACACACCAACAACCGAATACAGCGTGCAAAAAAAAACGTAACGCAATAAAAACGTACAAAACGAATCACTTAAAATGAATGAAATTCGATCCCTGCAAAGTCTCACACGTCTGGTCCATACCTAAGCTTGTTCACTCGCGTTACCTTCCCATCCCCTACTCACTCCCTCCCTCCAGGGTGGAGTGAAAAACACTTTTTTTTTTATTTCGAATCGGCTAGGTGCGGAAAAATTGCCTTTTGGCCTCCTTATCACTCTCTCAAAAGCAAAAAAATTCTAAAAAAATTTTCAGAGGTGCCCCAAGGGGTCCAAAGTTTGCAAATTCTATGAAAATTTGACATTTTTCTCTAAATGTTCTGTAAGTCACCACATTTGAATTTAAAATCGGCGATGATGCCAGAAAATGCTTTATAGCATCAATATTGCACGCAAAAAAAATTGTTGACCTTGCACTATATTAAGAGGTGCCCCAAGGAACCCCAAGAATCACCAAAAATGGGACTATTACACAATGCAAAGCAGATGAACTCGCTCATGCCACAAGACGGCAAAAGCGCCTACCAACTTATCTTTGGTGTTGGTTCTGCGTTTGTATGTTGAATTTTGGGCTCTGGCTCTGTAGCCCAGTTTCCAGAAAAATCGAGTACCTACAAACGTGTTGGGTGCCAAATCCTATCGGGAGGTACTGTCTAGTTTTTGTTTGTTTTCCAGTATTGTATCTGATCTACATCACGTTTAAAGGTCATTTTTTTGTTTTAGATTGAATGCTGGGCTGAACAGAACTGGGAACAGTGAGTGAACAGAAACACAGACTGACAGTAACTAATAACTATGTCGGGAAAAATATCAGTCAACCCAAAACAAGACAAGTGAGCAAATGTACAGTTTTTCATGCTCCTGCAAAAATGCCAAAAACAGTGCTGCCAACAAACGCTGACATCATGAAGTATTTTCTGTATATTCGAGAGGAAATGAAGACAGATAAACCTGTCGCCAAGGATCATACAGTTACGGGTGTTGCTGAACGTGTTGCGGATGGAATGGAGTGTTTATGGTGCAAAGCTTCTATACCAATTATTTCTCATACGTAAATGTGTAGTGGAGTAAGTACCGTAATTTACTGAAGCCCTACAAGAATTTGAAATATTAAGCAAAGCTTCAAGGCTTCCTCAAAGAGGCGAAGTCTCAATTGTTTGATAATTAAGCATGCTTAGTGTGTAGACATGTCCTTGCGCCAACGTGAGAAAGCAACGAAAAGTGCCTAACGGTGAAAAGGTATTCTTACTCGACCAAGTAGTTCCAAAAATACGATTATATGGCAGAATTGATGCAAATACAACCAAGAAACGTCAAGATAGGGAACAAAGAAAAGAAAAAGAACGTTTGGCCAAAGCTACTTCCATCTCTGTTCACTGACCATGTAATTCTAAAGCCAACCTTTATGAATCTGATATTGGTAGGTTGGATGATACTGAGACTGAGTGGGTTTGTGATGCCGATGATACATGTGAAATTGGTGTTAATTCTGTTCTGCCGACAGCATCGTCCTCCGCTCCTGAGTTCCAACTGAAATGAGTGATATTGCATCAACAATGGAATTGCGTTCTGCGTCCTGGATGCGTACAAAACTTCCAAATCTAGCAAGAGAGTGTGACAGATAGATACGGCATATCTGATCGTAGCGCTGCTGCAATAGCCTTTTGAATAAGTCTTGAAGCTTTGCTAAATATTTAGAATCATTTTGTCAACCTTGTAGGGCTTCAGCACATTATGGTACTTGTTGTGGTACAACTTTTTCTTCTCCACTAAACTTTTATGGGAAATAATTGGTATAGAAGCTTTGCTCCATAAACACTCAATTCCACACGCGACACGTTATGCAAAATCCGTAACTGTAGGAACTTTGGCGACAGGTTTATCTTTCTTCATTTCCCCTCGAATATACAGAAAATACTTCATGATGTCAGCGTTTGTTGGCAGCACTGTTTTAGGCATTTTTGCAGGAGCACCAAAAACTGGACATTTGCTCACTTGTCTTGTTTTGGGTTTAACTGATATTTCCCCCGCTATAGTTATTAGTTACTGTCAGTCTGTGTTTCTGTTCACACACTGTTCCCAGTTTTGTTCAGCCCAGCAGTCAATCTAAAACAAAAAAATTACTTTTAAACGTCATGTAGATCAGACACAAACACAAATAAAAACTAGACAGCACTTTCCAATAGAATTTGGCGGCCAACACGTTTGTAGGTGCTTGATTTTGCTGGAAACCGGGTTACAGATCCAGAGCCCCAAATTAAACTCACAAACGCAGAAGCAACACCAAAGATAAGTTGGTAGGCGTTTTTGCCGTCTTATGGCACTGGGGCATGAGCGAGTTCATCTGCTTTACATTGTGTATTATTCCCATTTTTGGTGATTATCGGGGTTCCTTGGGGCACCTCTTAATATAGTGCAAGGTCAACAATTTTTTTTTGCGTGCAATATTGATGCTATAAGGCATCTTTCGGCCTCATCGCCGATTTAAAATTTAAATGTGGTGACTTACAGAAAATTTCAAGAAAAACGTCAAATTTTCATAGAATTTACAAACTTTGGACCCCTTGGGGCACCTCTGAAAATTTTTTTAGAATTTTTTGCTTTTGGGAGAGTGATAAGGAGGCCGAAAGGCAACTTTTCCGCACCTAGCCGATTCGAAATAAAAAAAAAGTTTTTTCTACCATAGAAGTCCACAAACTGAAATGTAATGACCTCCACCTTCAGTCATACCGATACCCTACTACCGTATTTTTTAAACAATTCTCAAACTACAAATGCACAAAATGAATTACTTACCTTCTCAGAATGTCCTAGTAATGTCACTGTATCTCTGCTGTCTCACTTGTCGAATTATTTGCTCCAAACACGATAAGGCTTAGATAAGCAAGAGCGAGGTTCCATGTAAAAACCAAACCCAGCTTCTCTAACTCCCACCCCCCCCCCACCCACCACAAAAAATTAGAGTCACCCAGTTTAGACGAGCTTAGTACTATATAACAATGCTTGTAACAATGCAACAAGTTTGATACCTTCATCTCAGGCCTGGAGTACTGAGATCGACAAAGGGCTAGCACGTGCACAACAAACACCGAATCGTGCTGACGTTATTTTGCTCAGAAAGCTTGACGATACAACGGTGCATGCAACAATGTTTGCACACAAAAAAAATCCTAATGCCGATTTTCCCTTTCAGCGAACAACGACGATGTTGCAATAACAATGACGGTGAATGCGCTTTTCAATTGTTACGTGACTGGGTGACAAATAGGTTATTACCCGATTTCCGAGTACTGAGATTAACAATATCGAGGCCCCGCAGTCGTCTATCACACACTTCCCCCTCTGCAAACTAAAATGGTATGACCTTCATTTATAGAGGATAATAGTGTTCAACGTTTTCTTGAAGCAATTTTCACGAAACACAAACACGTTTTAATTAAATACGAGTTAGCTGGACGTCCCAACCGTGATATAAATAAGTTATAGTTTATAACCGATTGGTTATCGGTTTTTAACCCACGGCTTGGATGATTTGGCTGGCTCGACATATTTGCATGTCTCGCCAGCCAAATCATCCCAGCCGTGGGTTAAAAATCGATAACCAATCGTTTCTAACCAATAACTATTACTTGATCGTCGAATTGAAGGCCTAAGTATAACACTCAGCCGAAAACACAATAGGATTTTAGCTTCGTTTAAAATAGTCTCGTCGCTTGGTGCATGAATGAATAGGCTACCTTCGAAGCAAATTCTCCGTTAGGCCTATCTGATACTAAGAAATGACAAAACGGCAGTTAATAAAATTAGGCTTAAAATAACGTTACCACGGCAACTTCAAGTTGCTACGAGTCGCTGCTGCCTAACTCAACAGCATATTAAAATGTCTATCTATTGCGTCCCCCCCCCCCATCACTTCCCTACTACCACTGATCTATAGAAGCTACTTTGCGCATTACGTTGTAACACTAGATGTGTGTGCCCGGAGACACACCGTGTTTTAAAAATGAATTAGCTGGCCCTAAAAATTAGACCTAAAAGCTGACAATTAAGCCGCCAAAAATGTAAAATAGGCCTAAGCTAACTTATTTTTAACCGGAAATTGTGATGGTTATTGCGCTTAGATTATATAATAGAGATCGTTGTTGCAGTGCGTGATAGAGGTGGGCGCCTCAACAGTGGAAGTTGCAGACCTTTACAGAAGACCGATTGCGACTACGTAGTCGCTTTAGCCGCTTGTTTTTGTCTTGTCATGATTTGTTGTTGTGTGTTAGGTTATTCAGTTGCCTAGGATCACATGGGGCATCAGACGAAAGTCAAACTGGAAAATCGTCTAATGAGATAGTAGTCTAATATCTGCCTAATAAAATCATCGAAACGGAATATAGTATAATGGATAAGCGTATAATGGATAAACGTCAAACTGAACAATAATATAACTGATAAACATCTAACT
>JAHWFP010182715.1:0-44083 GCA_023313725.1 Lithobius niger
TTTTTTTTTTATGTTTGCGTCAGTGCCAACATTTTAAGAAACGCCCTCCGGCAGACCGAATAACTTTTTATAAGGGCGTGAGTTAATACTTTTTTCCTCTTGCACAAATATAAAACAAAACAAAAGACAAAAACAGTCTTGGTATTGAAAAAACCTACAACCTGATACAATTAAGAGTGTGAACCACATATCTTATTATCAGCAGTGACCGATTGATCAATTGCCTCACACTTATATATACATGCCAACTGATGTATAAGCATGTCTCCCTCAATTAACCTCAGTTGAAATGGTTGAAAACTTTTCTCTGGTTGGTGCCTGGAAAGGCAACACTGGCCGCATCCCTGCCGGTCAATGCAATCTTAGTAGTGTGAGAAATTACACCCCACTCCTTTATTGTCTATGGGATATTCTGACATTATCTCGGCCATCAACAAAGGTTTCACGGTTCAGATCCATTAACGGTTTTCCCCTCCACTACTAGAAAGTTTCTGCTTTTGAAATAAAAGTTCAGAATTGAGCCACTTCTTCTGGTTCTTCTGGCTTTTATTATAAATAAAAGTTTTGCAACGCTAGTACACATAAGATGCTATTGTTTCATTGCCATAAGGTTTAAGTCTCAACCATGCTAAATTTTCTTTGCTTTTTAGTTTTTGTTTGTGCCACGAGTGTCTTACAATTTTTGACTCTTCCAACTCTTTAATCTTATTAAATGAGTCATATGTGTATAAAATTTTCCTGCATGAACTGAATTAACACCTTCGCATTTGGTTAGTAGCCAGCTGCCACGAGACGTATAATAAAACCTGAATTGACCCATAACATATACTTGTCAAATCGTACCATCCTCATGTGTATATATTTGCCGAAAGCAGCTCAAATGCAGCTTGGCCTCCTTTTCCGCTTTTCACAAACAATTGAATGTAACTGCTCAAAATAAAATTGTGAGGCTTTAAAAAAAAAAGCTATTTTAAGCTCTGGCTTTCTTTGTAATGTGGGTTTTTTTTAATCATGTCATGAGTCACGGTTTTATTCAATGGTGCCGCAAATTCATCCCATAAAATGCTAGATGAAAACTCTACTAGTGACGAAGCACTAAACAAATCGAATTAAAACTAAACCAGTGTTTTTTTTTATTTAAAAAAAAAATCAAACCATTCCCTTTTTTGAAAACGCCATAATATTAGCTTAAAAAAAACATTAAAACGAAGTTCGGAGGGCGATAAACTGATAAAAATATGAAAGGCCTGATACAGTGGTGTGGAATATTTCTTTTTAGTGTCTTAAACATTTTACGTAGTACTGCTTTTAGTTTTTTTATGATCAGTCTTCTATGGCAAAGTTGTTGCAGCCAACAAAATCCAGCCTACTCAGTTCCTGCATTTATTTGGTTTAGCAAAACACCCAAAAATATTTGGTAAATTTTTATGATCGAACACATTGCAAATAATAATGACTACCTATTTTATCAGGTCATTTTGACGTCATTTAATCTTTAATATTGAGGTGAGGAATTAACGCTTAACTTTAAAAAAAATCAACCATTGTTTAAAAAAAAGTAAACCATACCATACGCAGTAAGTTTAAATCCTGTCACTTGGATATCACACTCCGTAAAGAGAGTTAGTTTTAAGATCTCATTGAAAAAAAAGTAGTTTCACTTAATTTTATCACTAGCTTCTTAAATTCTTATCAGTTACAATAAAGACACATTTCAACCATTGGTGAGAAAGACGTCTTTCAACCAATGATGAGAAAGATATTTTCAACCAGTGGTGAGAATGACATCTTTTAACCTAATACACATCTTTCAGTCAATAATGAGAAAGCCAAACTTTCAACCAATGATGAGAAAGACAATCTTTCAGTCAATGATGAGAAAGACATTCTTCAACCAATGATGAGAATGACATCATTCGTCCTATGAATAAGAGATAACTTTCAACCAATGATTACGAGACATCATTCAACCAAGGATGAGAAAAACAACCTTCGTTCAATGAATAAGAGACATCTTTGAACCAATGCGGTAAGCAAACCACATACAAATAAATATTATTCGCCTACACATACAAAAGGAAATCTGATAAGATCTTCGAGGTAACAAAACTTCTTTTTCCAACACGTAACAAGGATAGTATTTATTCGCCTGGCTTTGTCGTTCAAGTAATTTTCAATTACTACCAAGTTAGCGAGATTACCAAGCCAAAAGATGGATGCACATTTTACATTAAATCTTGACATTGTTGGTTTTTGTTGTTTCTTTGTTAATAAAAAGAACAAGGCAAAGTGGAAATATAATGCTTTAGCCAAAGGTACACCCAATGATGAGAAAGACATCTTTCACCCATTGAATAAGAGATATCTTTCAACCAATGATGAGAAATATCTTACAGCCAATGAATAAGAGCTGTCTTGCATCCGATGATGAGAAGATATCTTTCAACTACTGATGAGAAAGACATCTTTTTCAACCAGTTACGTTTCTGTTGAACCAGTGGCTACTTTCTTGATTGAAAAATCCCTTGCTCTTCTTCACACAATGCAAATTTTAGACTTTGTGAATTACCGTACTTGAATTTTGAATTATTAGTGTGTCAGTGGGCGATTCTTGCAGCCAAAAATGGCAACGTTAAGTTCTTAGGGTAAGGTCTGTCATTTCTGCTTCTGAGAACAAATATGTTTCAAGTACAAAATCTTGATAACTTTATACTGATTTTGTCATCTGTATCCAATAAAGGCTGCATGTTGTTCGCTATTTCATTCTTATACACGAGTTAATGTACAAACCATTTAAAAAATGTATTTTAAATTCTTTGAAGCATTAATGTGTTTCAAATAAGCTCCTACCAATTCGCAGAAGCGGTCTTTTTATAGGCAATGAAACAATGCACAAACCGAACAATGTTAAAGCCCCATACACCATTTGGCATGGCTACCTCAGTTTATGTACACAGATGTATTGGCACTTCTTTTACACTTCCAAACGTCTTCACAGTGTAACCAACGTTTACGTCATCACAATATCACCAAATACAACATTGCGTCACGTCAGTACTTTCCTGAACATGTAGCCAAAGGTCTGGCCGGCCTGACATCAGTACGTGTATTGGTCCCTTGAGTTGTAGGCAGGCACTGCTTTGCATTGCACAGTGGAAAATAGAAACCATAACAGCCGCTACAGAGGCCGCCATCTTACCCGTGATGTCATACCATTTCCGATCGCGTCGACGGCAACTTCCGGCTGGGAGAGTCTGATGGGGGAGGAGGCGTCGGAGAGCCGGCAGGGCCCCCATTTTGAGCTGCCACGTGCGGCCTCACGGGTTCGGGTTCGTCGTCTCCGAGACTTGCTCGATGGCGGGGTCGAGCGGTGCTTAGGCCAAGGCAAAGACGAAGTTGGTTGAGGAGGCTGTCGCTGAACATCAAGTAGACCCAGGGGTTGGTACAGCTATTCAAACTGGCTAGCAATAGGCAAATGACCTCCAAGGGACCTACGTCTATGGCTATATTAGTAAAGAGAGCTATGTTAAACAGGGTATTACATTAACAAATTGACAATCTCAACTATGCAAAGAAATGAAAGGACATAAGGGAAGGGCACATCCAGACAAGGATTACCTAATGATGGTTGAGAGAAAAAGGATATGAAGGGAGGGCATATCAAGACAATTGTTACTTACTGATGGTTCAGAGAAAAAGGATATGAGGGTACGGCGTATCAAGACAATGGTTACCTACTGATGGTTGACATAAAAAGGATATGAAGGAAGGGCATATCAAGACAATGGTTACCTACTGATGATTTAGAGAAAAAGGATATGAGGGATGGGCATCAAGATAATGGTTACCTACTGATGGTTCAGAGAAAAGGATATGAGGGAAGGCCATATCAAGACAATGGTTACCCACTGATGGTTGAGAGTAAAAGGATATAAGGGATGGGCATCAAGACAATGGTTACGTACTGATGGTTCAGAGAAAAAGGATACGAGGGGAACCAACACAGTGGATACTAACTGATGGTTGAAGAAATAAGGTTTTGAGTGAAGGATACACAAGACAATGGTTACCTACTGATGGTCGAGAAAAAATTATACAAGAATAAAGCTGTTCAAGGAAATAAAAGTTTGTACGGTCAAGTTGGGCAACTGCGTGAACTCGCAACTTATTGCATTAGTTTCAACTTGATAGCTGTGTCTAGGGAGTGTGATGGATTCCAAGTATTACTAAGTGCAGGTTTCAATCGGACTTTTAATCATTATACAAGGAAATCAAAGGGTAAAAGCTCCAACTTCGGAACATTTTTAACAGTCAATTATGAATTTAAAACATTATTTCAAAATTTATAATAAAACGAAAACAAACTTAAAAAAAAAAACTGTCTGTTGTTGTAGTTTGCTTTCAGTGTGGTAGTCAATAATTCAAATAAAAGTTGTTATAATAATAATAGTACGTTTGTTCCATACTTCCAACTGGTGTGGAAAAGACCACGTACACGCCACTAACAACCAACCAGCATTAAAAGACGGTGATGGGAGTTTATACGCGGAATGGTGCCGAAAGGACCCGTATTGGGGGGAAAAAAGAATAAAAAACCACCCACTAAAATCTTTGCAAAAATTGTGAAAGGTTACAGTTCCACAAGGAACGCTTAAAGATTTCCAGGATTTGAGCACACAACCTGATCTGGGAGACTGTTCCAGGGATTTATCATCTGGTTCGCAAAGAAAAACGTGTGACAGTTTCTATTTGTGCCATTTTTGGCAAGTTTCAAAGAGTGGCGCCGAGTTCTTTCCCCTGATCGTACCTCAATGGAAAAGGAATCCACGAGACCGTACAATAAAGAGAATGTCGGAGCAAGGTCGGCATGTAATCGTCGTAATTCAAGGAACTCGACATTTAAGAGACAAAGTTGCTCCATGTAAGTTTTATTTCGAAGACTATTAAGATTTTTTGTGAAAATACGATGTACTGATTCCAGGGCCTTAAAGTCATCCAATAAGTGGGGGAACCAAACAGGGCATGCATATGTAACAAACATTTTATCCTTTACTTGCCCACCCCCTCCCCTTTCTTTTATCCCCCCACCCGACGCCTGATTAGGCAGGACATCTCCAATGCCAACTGATAAAGCACCTAACCCTTTGTAATAACATCTTCAATTATTACACAATTACCATGCAGTTCTTCTAGAAGTGGTTTAGAAAAACAGGCGTATGGTTTACGATAACGTCAAACTGCATCGACATACTTGGGATTGATATAGTGTGCAATGCGCAGAATTGACGTCGATTTACACCATACTTTGCTAAATTTCTCGATGGAAACGACACATGGTTATCGGAGTGACCTGGCACTTTTTGACACACTCTATACATATAACATTATGATGAATTTTACGAGTTTTAAATTTTTGGAAAAATGTAAACCGCAGCTGTTTAGTAAAAACCAGCAAACAATCAAGCAACTTAGCATTTGTGCATAATTACAGTTGTTGAGTTGGGAAGGGAACAATTGCAAGATAGTCAGGGTAACAGACGGTATTGCATCCTTTCGCATTACTACAATAACATTGGAACAAAACAAAAACCTTGAAATTAAAGAAGTATGTACGGTTCTCTGACTTGTGCACCATTGAATGGTTATAGGTGGTTGACGGATAGGACGTCATCGGTAAAAAGATCCTTACCAGTGAAGGTTGTGACAAAATACCGAATGCCTGAACCACTAGAAGATATATTTTTGATGTACTGTTGGCTCCTGCCATTTTTAGAGGTTTTCCCCTTTCTTTCTGTTTTCTATTCGTCTTAGTGATAATTAGTGACAAATTAGTGTATTTATCATGAACTTTAACCAAAGTAAAACTACTGATTAGACCGATTTTTCGGTATTCAGAACTGACAATTAGTTTTCTCCAGATTGGGTTGCAAAGAAATTAATATAAAAATAAAATATAAAAAAAAAACAGTATGTAAGACTATTATAACCAATAATCCATAGGCATGCACGCATCGCCGATACGGCGAGGGCAACTCTGAGTAAAAGGGCACACTAAGTTATGCTTTGCTCTCACTCTTTTTACATTTTTCCTGCCCTTTTTTTAGTATTTTTAAAATCCTTTTTAGGCCTTCTTAAAGTTTTCAGGCAATGTCGCCGGAATATGTCAGCAAAAAAAAACAAATTTTTTTTTTTTTTTTTACAAAAAGGGCATTTTGCGAAAAGGGTAGGAAAAATGCCAGCCCCTCCTCCCCACGGAGCGCGCAACTGAACCAATCCCTAATTCTTGATCAGAATTCTCAATAGCTATTTTTTTTTTCCTTAAAGATTTTGGGTCATTATTGAATTTTATGTACGAAAAGTTGGGAGGGGGCTGTGGGGGCTAGCCATATGATGGCGCCTTCGCATGATATTAACTTGTACTTTTGCAAGGTTATACTTTTGTAAGGTTTGGTATAAATACAAGTAAACATCATAAAGAGGTATTTGAGCAAGCCAATCCAATGTCCCTTCACGTCCACTCCACACACATGGTATTACTGGACGTTTGGTAGGCTTGGTATAAATACAACAACTGGACCTAGGCCGACAATCTTCACCCTTTCTTTCTTAGAGTTAAAAAACAGCCTCCCCCAACTTCAGATACATTACCTCAATAGTTTATTAGTAAATCCCGTTTCTTTCCCGGCCTAGAGAAAACACTACGAATTAGTTGCCTTTCGCCCCTTTCTCTTAACAGCAGTAAACAGGACGCAAGTGTACTTTAGGTAATTATCTAAATTAGGGGCACCATGCCAAATCACTAAATATGTGTACTAACCGACGCTACTCTTTATCCTTAATTCGCATCACAAAAGTCGGGGGAAACGTGTATTAACTTCAATAAAATTTCTCAAAAGACGTAAAATGCTAGTCACAGAAACGCTAAAGCTGCGGCGGTATCAGCCATATAGCGAGGTCTTTGATTCTGGAAGCAGGGTAGCCGGAAATCACGATTTGCACAACAAAGGTTGCGGAAATTCTTCTTTCGTTGTTTGTTATTGTCAGTTTCTTGTGGTTTTGTTGTTATTGTCAGTTAGGTTAGGTTAGGCGGTTAGTTAGGTTGGGGTTTGGCATTTCATGCTGGGGCAGTTAATTGGTTAGGTTAGGCAGCGCAAGCGAAGAGCATAATTTCGAAATTCAGAATACAAATTTTCGTAAATTTTTATTGAGATGCAAATCGGGTTTTCTGGCTACCCTTCTTCCCTCACAATACCGCTGTCACTTTATTGTGTCTGTGACTAGCATTTTACCTCTTTTTAAAATTGATTTTAGAATTTTACATCCATTTCACCCCGGTTTTATAATGCAAAATGGTGTTAGGATAAAGTGCAGCACCGGTTAATAAAAAAATGTAGTGTTTTGGTGTGGTGCCCCGTATTTTATACGTGTGTTATTTTGTGTGTTTGTATATTTAAAAAGGTGCAGATGAAAAAAAATGTTGGCACTCGAAAAAAAGGTAACACGAGAAAAATATCTTTTACGTCGTTAACCCCACAAGGGGCCCCAATCTAAATCTGACACCTATTTTAAAATGTTCTAACCTAGTTTCATCTTGAGTTCTCAAGTGCGCCAAGTGTTAGTTTCCTAGTAAACATGCATGTATTGCAGTGAAGCTTACGTTATTGACGATGGGGTTGCGGGTGGTTGGCGTCCAGGGTGGGCCTGCCTCCCTTGGCAACAGCGGTGGGGTCCTGGGATTGGCCAGGGCGTGAAAAGCGTCAGCCAATCACGAAGCTGGCAACCTTGCAAGAACTACGTAAAGCTGGGCTTGGAATATGAAGAAGAGGCGGTCAGTAGGTTTTAGTCGGACCACGTTAGGCCCTTTCGTCTAGGCTACTCCAACTACACGTGGCTCGTTGCTAGCCGTTGCTAAGACACAATAGTGCCTCATCAACAAATCGATTGTTGCGCCCTCTCAGTGCTGGGCTATTGTAGCTGGAGTACCGTAGCAGGATCGATCATTGTTCCATAAAATTAAAAGTAAGTCTAGTGTTACGGAACGACCAGCTTGGTTGTATATTGGGGGTGTCACTGGTATCTTGGAGTAATTAACTCATTTCGCTACGGGAAGCGCTAGTTCATACCCAAATCTAAAACTAGCGGACGACCGTACCGCTGCATGATTGTGATGCCATCAGCAACAATATCTCGTGGTCTAGCAGCTGCTAGTTTGGAGTACAAGCAGGAAGTAAACATGTTGCAATCAAGGACCACACTAGTGATCCTCCCACCAAGTGTCATTGTCAAACCTGATTGTCAGAAACTCAGTATTTCAATCCATCTTTGTGACAACGGTGGCCAGGCTTATAGTACATGTGCATTAACAGAAGGCGATGGATTCATGGTTTCCGCGAATTTGACGATGGTAAGGGTAAATCCACCCAAAACCAAAACTGGTATAAAAGAAGCCGCCAAGTTTCTAAAAAATGTCAACCTAAAGCAAAGTAGGAAACCCACACCCCCACTATCATTGGATCATCTCATGGGTCTTTATAGGACTATTTCAGACAGCTGTTCGTCAAAAATCGGGTAGTAAGGGTCTAATGCTTAGCAGCGTCTTACTGGCCAGATTTGACACCTAGACCCTTACAGTCAAAACTTGTCCGTGTTCCTTATAGGTTTTGACTTTTAGACCCTTACTTTTAACTTTTAACGATACGTTTTTGTTTATTAATATTATTGACATCGATTTGTGTCTATTTGTTTGTATTATCCAAGTTAATCGCAGTGACTAATAATTCGAAAAGTTAAATGAAAACTAGAACATTGCTACTCGCGGTAGCAACCTTCAAGTTTTCATTTGACGTCCAAAGTATTATTCGGTGCGATTAACTTGGCTAATAGACTTAACCTTGGATGCATTACTCTGGAGCAGCCACGGGAGCAGTCAATTCTAGACACGGTAGCAAAGAAAAAGGGCGAGCGGCTGACATTGTGAACGGAATTCGGATAACTTTATTGAGGCCATAGCCCGAAACCATACGGCCTGTAACAAAGGGTTTCAAAGGATTTAACGAGCGTTACCACTCCTGTAACAATCATGGCTACAATAATGATGGCTATTAGAGCAGAGTTAAATAGTTTCAAAGTTGGTTGAGTAACAATCACTGCATGCGCGATCCTTATTGCGGGCTTATCGTACTTGGTATCGAAACGGAGAAAGAGTCAATTTAGCCACACTGAGAAAAAGAGTGTCGCCCTCTATTGAAGACGCTATTTACTACCCTGAGAAGACCAAACACCAGAGGTTCCAAGGGAGGGGGAGCAGGGATGGGAGGGGGTATTCAGAACACACAATGGCGGGAATAAGGGAGGGGGGATGCAGGGGGTCGTGGGGGGAAAGGGGGGGGGGGGCTGGAGAGGCAGAAGGGGGAAATCAGACCGCACAATGGGGAGTGTGGGCGTAGTAGGGGAGTTCATGGGGGAGGGCCCGACGGCGACCATTTTCATTTCATGCTGCCAAGTAACGGGTATATGGCTAGTCTATACTAAGAACTTTATATTAGCTGCCAATATTATTCCGAAACGATACGAAAGACTAACGACCGATCTCTACTTAACAATATGAAAGAAAGGGTTTGTGTTGACTCTAAATGTTTGCAATTTACCTGAGGAAGGCGGGTTGTAGGTGAGTACAAGTTGAGTTATACAGAATGGCGACCAACACACGAAGAAGCAGACCACTACAACGAGGGTCAGCTTAACAGTCTTGAGCTTGGCCTGACTCAGAGGGATTCGACCCCCAGACCTCCGGAATGGCACAGGTTCCGGATTAGGGACTGCTGCCCCTCTCCCCAGGGGGCGTAGAGGAATAGCAGCGTCCCGTTCTTTAGTTAATTGTTTGCCGGGATCGTAGGTCCAAATTCGGTAACAAATAACCCCGTAACAAACGCCGATGACCGTTAGCGGCACTACGAAGATAGAGAGGACGAACCTAAAAAAAAAAAAAAAAAAAAAGGTTTGTCAATCGTATTGTGGCTCTTAGAATCTAGAATACAACTTTTGGCATCCAAGCAAATAAGTTTTAAGAAGAAAAAAAAAATTGTAGTGCTAAAAGTGATATTGTGTGCAAACCAATTTCGAAACTTTGTGTCACTGCGTCCGATTGCATTTTGCGAATTTTATAGTAATCGTTATGGAACTTTAGAAATCAGCAGAACTTGTTTTTTATTGGTCAAACATTTGTTGGTATTAGAACTGAGTGTAAGCAACTGAGTATTGCGGGCTGCACAAAAAAACGGGGGCTGTATGGTCAACAACCGTTGTTTAACCATTGTTTAACTACAAAATGTGGCATAAATAAGCATTGTTTTGTGGGCTTTATATCCCCGTTTGTTAAACATAATATGGTTTGAATTGGCGCTTGTGTCTGTGCATTGTTGATTGATTTCGACTGCTCCGTCACCACACAAGGGAAATAAGCAGAGACGGATTTCCCCCTCAGCGAACAACGCGCCGCTCGTTTGTTTCTATTGTAGGATCAATGGACATTATAATGGATAACAACCGAAAACCTCGGGAAATTATGAAATAATGCCTGCGGGTGTAGGCGCGCCCTTGTGACCTTGTTTTATAATGCCCTCGGTGTTCGGTAAAACAAAAGGATATGAATAAACACAGATCCCTTTTTTCCTATTTCTGTTGATCTTTGGACTTCAGTTTCCTATCGGGCAGTCTGACATTCAAGTCCAAAAGGAAACGGAATTAAGTTTGCATTAGTAGTTATTTGACTGGTCGGTAGTGTTAATACGTGCCCAACAATGGATGGTCATTGTAACATCGCTTCTACGTTGTTCGTTATATTGTTTCACATCATTGGTATTTCCACCAGGGGGAACTCAGTTAAAATTTTGCCCCGGGCGAACTGGCTTTTCGGCGCCCTCCTTTGCGCCCCACCCCCCTATTTTTAGCGTTTTGATCCTACTTTGGCATTTAGTTCTTATCCTCCCCCCCTCCCCCCCATTCCAAGGATATGCCTCTGAAATTGGGAGGTGTCCCACCATTTGCTTCTATCGTCTGAATAATCTTCTTTCACAGACTGGTTCATTGATTGGTAGATCTCATTGGCTGATACAAAATGTGATGTCTTCCATATAGGAAATACCAATCCACTATTTGACTATTGTATATTTGGAATTTAGGACATCAAAGAATAGTAGCTTCACAGCAATAACGTGAACGCCATACGTTGGTTCGTTGCAGGGGTTGGTGAAACAGCCAGCATGAGCCCATGAATTAAGGAAGCCAACCACTGTAGGCGGCATCCTAAAACCACTTCAGTCTTACGGCTTTGAAACGAGGACATTCGAGCAAAAACTCTCACATCATACCATGCTGAAAAAATGGGTAAGGGGTTAACTCCAATCTTTAGGCAGGGCCATTAAGGTATTGGCGTTGGAATTGGAGTTGAAATTAAAGTTCGTTTCGTTCGAGTGAACTCTAATCCGTTTTTTATTTATGTATACCTTCACAGCTGTTAATTCCATGGGGGTCGAGCTCTAATGGTTTTTTTGTTCAGTTAATTAATTTAGATGGCTTTGACCTTGTAAACTAATATTAAAGCTCGGGCTGCTCATTTTTATATTTTAAACTAGTGTTAGAAAAATACATCGATCAAAATAGTTTAGCACTAAAGCCAAACATCCGTAAGGCGCACAAAGGCTATGACAAAGTAAGTACATATTTGACTATAACAACAGAAAAGATATGTTTTTTAATAGCCAAACAGAAACATTGAATGTGGTCTTACCACGTGACATAGGCCTTATCCCCCCAGGGGTCAGCAAATTGTGCCCAGCAGTCTTCGACGCCAGGTGAGATTTCCGTCTTTCGGAAGATAATAGCTTGCGGGGCTGCCGCTACGAGTGCTATTCCCCACGCGCAACTAATCATGAGTCTGGCTGCCCCGAGAGAATGCCATTGAAGACGAACTGTCCAGCAAACTGCCCGGAAACGGTCAACGGCCATCATTACAATTATATAAGTGGACAGGTAAAGGACCATCACCTACAAAAAAGAAATGAAAGTTACATCAAAACCATTCCTACTTCGAAAGCAAGACAAATAAAGAATAAATTATAAGGTAAAGGGAAAATGAAGTAAACAGTCCAGCCTTGTAATGGATACAAGATTCACTAATCTAAAAAAGAAACAAGAGAAAACTACCCCAATTACTGGGCTACGAACACAGGACTTCCCGCTGACCAGCCGGACACACTAACCACTGCGCTACCGGGGCGGATTTAGGAACTTAGTACCTGTTCAAACTTTCTCAGTGGTGGGAAAGCAACTTGTTTCTTGGCCTCCAGAAAAGAAATAAAGTTTGCAATAAATTATGAATTGCATTATTTCTAAGTGCAGGCAAGAAGTAAGTTGCTTTCCCTCCTTGTGTGTATTTGTGGTCTTTAGGTCTCCACTCAGAAAGGTTGAATAGCTACTAAGCTCGACTGGAGCCTGTAGCCAGGATCCGCCCCGCTAGCGCAGTGGTTAGAGTGCCAGCTAGTAAGTGGGAAGTCCTGAATGCCTTTGCAACATTTCTACACGTCTGAAGTATAATGTTGCAAATGAGCCATGCAGGAAAGCCAACTAGGAGGAATGTACCTTAAACTGGCGTTAGTTTTGAAACAAGGAACCAAACGGAAGTGGAAACGGTGTAAATACGTTGGTTAACCAAAGGAATGGCGCTTCCCATGCGCAGTGCTGGTTAACCCAAGTGAACCAGTTACGAGACCGGATGATTTTGTTTCAATTTTGGAAAGTTAAATTATAAATAAGCTGCTGCATGGCTACTTGTAACATTAACGTAAAAATAACATCGAACTCGTTTATGCAAACAGAATCAAGTCCGTAGGGCTGTCAGCCGGATTCACCCAAAAACAAAACTGATAGTCATTCACACTTGTAAATTTACAACGGTATAACTGTGTACTGTTTTAAAATAAACACCTGCAGACTAAAAGAAGGTATGTACCGTAAATCTACTAAACGCCCATGGGTTACAACAGGGGGAGGGGGGGGGGATGGGCCGTAACAAAGTTATAATTCGAGTATACGTTCCGTCCAGGGAGGGCGTTTAGGTCTAACTTGATGACGGAAAATTTGACGTTTATGTGATCATTCACGTACGTGATGTGGATAGCATTAATACAGTGCCTTTATACTCATTTGTTCATGAATTTAGTTAATTATTTTTCTAGTTTATTAGTGATTTATGTATGAACTTTTAGTTAATATTGGAGCACAAAAACTCCGATTTAAGGGATAAAACATTGACTTCCTTGAATGTATGAAGCTTTTAGTCAATTTCTAGCGGAAATATTATGATCTCAAATGCTTTGGGTGGGGGCTGTAAGTAGATAATTTCACGATTTATGACTTTAAAGCTTTTTGGGGGTTAGCCCTTGGTTTTCCCCCCCCCCCCCCCCTTTTAAAGGCGCCTTTTGGCCTTTTCAACTCCTCGATGTAGCACCGCAGAATGTTCGAGCAATATAAAGAAAATAGCAGTAAATTACAAATAGAACAAAACTATTCACAGCAGCGACGCGATTTTCATAACTAAAACGAGATCACGTGATCCACATCAGCCTATTGGATGACGGAGAATCTGGAAAGTGGATGAGGCTGTGTTTAGAATATGGGCAACGCTATCGAAATGGTGAACAGGCACCTTTAAGTGGAAATTTTTCTCTTTACCACGAATTGTCACTTTCATTATTCAATGATAGATTCATCTTGGTATAATTATTCGCTTCACAATAATTACCTGTTAAAACCTCAAAGCAAAAGAAGAACTGACCTGTAGATATTTGACCAGTCGGCAGGTGAGGTCTCCCCCTCGAAACCTGAAAGTCACGTCCCACAGGAGTTGAGGGAAAATGCTGAAAGCTGCAACGAGCAGATCAGCGATACTAAGATGCATCATGAAGAGATAGACCCGTGAAAGGGACCGTCTCCTTCTTTGTGCACACAATGCCACTAAAACAAAGGCATTTCCAACAATGGCAGCTGTCAGGATAACTGCTTGGACGGCGATTTCGACTGCGGCCAAAGCTTCATCCCTCCCGTCTTCCAAGGACTCGGCGGCCGCGTCGCTGATGTTTGCCCCATTGGCTCGGCCCATACGAAGCAAGAAGACCTGAAAAACACATTCAACATATTATGCTTACAGCCATTTTGAACCCATACAAATACACGCATTGTTATGAAACGACAAATAACACCACGACCTTGGATGCTGTGTGCAAGCATTTTGAACTCAAAATGTTGGGATCAGATTAATTCACTTCAGCCACCCCTGGTATTTTCGGCATGTAAATGGCATGTAACGATCATAGGAATTACCAATGGGAATTACCTAGCAAAATTGCCCCTCTCGTCTTTTGGCGTCATGGCTCTCAGCAATATAACAGGACAGCTTGTAGTCGCCATATTTTTAAACAGATTTAGACCAAAGGATTTAATAACGATCGGGGAAGAAACTTGTAATTAACTGGCCTTCAAATGAGGAAATTTGATGAGTGTCTCTTTCGTCAGGACGGACGACAATGTCCCTTTAACGTTTCCGTATAGGCTTCCTCATCTTTCAACCGATTAATGAGATAACCGCAAGATGCCCCATACACCTCCTGTCGGCGGATTGCTGCAATATCAGAGAGTAGCGACTGGCTTATCTTGAAAATATAGATAACCCTGTTACTAACAGCATTCTTTAAGATAACATTTGAACTCAACATGTTGGGATCAGATTAAATAACTATCATGAGGTGAGACGAAGGGCGCGTGTGGAAAAATTTAAAATTAATTTAAAAAAAAATAGTAAAATATGTTGTGAAAAATTTTCAAGAGCAAGGAAGAGAAGGAAAAAAGATATAAATAGTCAACATAGACGTAGGGGTGTATTTCATGTTCGCAAAGGCAGAAGTGATTTTTGTTCGGAATGTTTTTTGTACATGATAAGGTAATATTCCTAGTAAATGCTCGTTATGGCCCCTTTTTTGACGAAATTAAGCGAGAATTGGGGGCCAACCAGTACTTTGTATACGAGGCATACAGCTATTCTGTGACTGATGGCTTTGACTTTCGACTTCCAGGCATCGCCCAATCAAATCAGTCATGATTAACTCTGATGGTTTTCAGTAACAAGAATTCCTAAGTCTGTTCTGTTAGACCAAAGTTGTCCCCCCCCCCCCAGAAGGAAATGCTAAGAAATGCTAATATTTTCGGGACTATTAGTCTTAGAAAATTCGAGGTAGAGTACTGGGCAGAAATCATGTAAGTGAAGTACTGGGCAGAAATCGTGCAGGTTTTTGCCATCTTAGTTGTATGGTAAACGTGGATTTAAAAGTAGAAGTGTTGGAATTGTAGTTTCATATGTGTCAAAACTATATTTTAGGGTTAATGGCCCTGGGAAATTTACTGTGTTCTATTAGGATTTCATTTACTTGTCTCCCCTCCCAACTCCAGTTTTTACCTCGATGGAAAACAACTGCAGTGAGTAGATATAAACAAACACCCGTCGTAAATGGCCGCACACTGGTCTGCTCTGCAACAACAGATGCTACAACGGGTGTTTGTTAATATAAAACCAAATAAGATTTAATGAAAAAAAAACTCTACGAAGTAAAGAGCAGGATGTAAGGTTACACAAAAAGAACTTAAAATCAGTGAAACAAGAAAATAAATAAGGCAAGGGACTAAGCCACTGACACAAATAATGAGTGGGTCCGAGCCGAACATGAATAATCAGGCGTTGCTTAAAAATAGTCTTATACCACGCCTTATACATTTTTTTGTTTCTCCGATTTTAAGGATTTTTGTTGAAGGATGGAATCTTGAAAGTTGATCTTTTGTCTTTTTGTGGCATTTTGAATAACTAGCTAAAACCCATTCTGTCCACGGGTGGTGTTGGGTGTACCGTTTGCAACACTGTTACGGTTTAGTCGCTCCTGTGTATGTCCATGTTTCACCGAATTAAATTTCTTCAAGAATCTATTTTACCATACTTCAAGCATTCGAATATAAGGTAGCTTCAATCTGAATTTTGCACACATTGGCTAACAAATTGGCTGATTTTCGTTCGCTTCACTCGCTCACTCAGCGCATTCCCCTTCAGTCGCTCTTCTCTTGGTTAGCATAAATATAAGCAATGAAGCTGGAATTGATTTGAAAAGGAACAAACTGGACGATGATTTCCTCACGGGAATGCTATTTCTTTCAGTTTCTTTTTGCATACATACGAAGCTGTAACACGGGAGCGAATGGCGTGTTTCACATCGTGTGGCCTGATCAAAATTTCAAGGGAGGTTTTTTTCTTTTTATTCTTTGCGCAAAATAAAATTACTCGTTAATGATATTTTCCCAAAACACTTCAGTCAAGTTGTAAACAAACATCCGTCGTAGCATGCGGAGACCACAGTGCAGACCAGTGTGCGAGCACGTAGACGAAAAAATTCCACGTGCCATTGTGTGGTCGGGATTCGAAACAAGGTTTTCCGATTAATGTCGGCTGCTGCTGCTTTAACCACTAATGCAATTGGAAGTCCGCAGACGCTACGACGGGCGTTTGTTTATATGTTCTCAATGCAGTTTCCGTTCTCTTCATTTAGCCAATATTTTCCTTCTTCTATAGATGGCAACGAAATCACTAAACTTAGAGATCCAAACTATCTATCATTATTTGGGAGGTAAGTAGTATTCTGCAAGACCCTGACACCATGAAAAACAATGCTAGTAACCCAAGAATTCCGCCTCACCGCACTTTCTCATTTTTCCGATAACTAATCGATATTTATCTGGCTTGTTTGGCAGAAGACATTGTTGTTAATCGATAAGTGCAAGATAACTGTCTGCCAACGAAGCAACATGTCATCGACACGGATACCATCCTTATCGCTCTGGAATTTAATAATTTTTTTAAAGACCCAACTGCTGAATTGGTGACAAGAGATCTATATAAATCTAGAAATAGTAGTTTTTAAAGTTTACATTAAAAATTGCAACACCATTAATAAGCAGATGCAGAGGGTGTAACAGAAGTAATGGACCGATAACGTTTACTGTTTTCGTACAACATCTCCACATAAAATGATAAGCTTATAGTCTGTAGGAGGATGTCGATCACACTTCCTGACAACGTATCAGCTGATGTTAATCTGCTAAACTGCCGTTGTTGTTCGAATTTATATCAGTTTTGTTCATGACACTTAAATTTATTACAGATTTTCTTTTGTGTGGTGTTAGTTAATGGTGTCTAGTGGTCACCATTCTCTTATATATTTTATCTGGATAGGTGTTATCGTATTTCTTGGCGGGCGACACAGTAGCTTGTTTCTTGATTCTGAAAATCTCTCATATAAACTAATGGTCTATGAACAATTTAGAAACTTGATGATCTGGAATTAACATGTCAGCTTTTACACTTGGGATGAAGTTTAGGATTAAAAGAAAGCAGACCTTGTAAAATCTAGACACACGCTAGTGTCTCGTGCTAAAGGTAACAATCTTGAGCAATCAACTGTAAAGAACATTGCAGTAGTGCAGCGTGACGCCGTAGTGTCTAATCCATTAGTGTCTAATCATGAACAAGAGTTTAGTACATTTCAGGTCTCCGGGTATAAAAGGTGGAATTTGATTGAAATCGGGATCAATGGGTCATCTGATCAATCTATGTGGCTACGTCACTGAATTGAATTTCAGGCGAAATCTGATTCTCAATACGTTGCAGATGTGGAACTAACTATTGGCTTGCTGATTTAGTTTTTTCTTTAAAGCCTGAAGAGGAATTTGGTGAAATTAAATTTGCGACTGTTTTAGTCTTTTAATATCACTCCTTTAAAAGCCCGAACCATTCTTAACATGTCCAACTTTTACCAGTTTTTTGTTTTTCATGTGGTTCGCGTAACTTACTCTTCTTACACTAAATGGAGTGTTCGTTTTGGAGCTTATACTTAGAAATTTTTGGAATTATTGACCGAAGAAGAATTATGATAGGCCAACTTTTATTGGGCAGCAGAAAATATTCGAAAACAAAAACTCGTTTTGATGTTTAAGGCAATGTTTAACTGAACCGAAAGTCAAAACAGAAAATAAAAATGAGTAAGCTTTACTGTGAGGTTTCAGATACCATAATGTTGCTGTAGTGTTTAGTCCATTTGAAACCTTACTGCTGTATTTAAATATTTTTTCTTTCACCATTTTTACTTTTGAGTTCGGTAGGTAAGCAAATAATTGGTGTGTCCTACTTAGCTAAAGAACATCAGATAGAAAACGGTTCATAAGTAGGGAGATAAACGGAAAGGTGGCGACTTTACTGTAAGAATACAGAAAAAATAAGCATAAGTTTATTTAGGCAATACGGTAGAATTTTTAACAGTTGGAGTCTAAATTTGATGTGCACTCTAACTCCAATTTGTAGTAACGAAACATTAAATTCCAGTTTCTCCCCCTTTTTAATAAGCACGATTTTTTGGTGGGTTCAGTGGTTTTAATTTTATTTATTTATCTAACGGTCGAATACAGCAGCAATGTTTCACGTGGACCAAATCGATTACAACATTGGGATATGTTTGTTGATTTATCGGGATTTGATAGTCACTTTTAAAATACTTAATCTTGAGCTTTATTCGTGTGATTACCGACTTTAAAACAAATCACAGGTCACTGAGTTAAATCACTAGCAGTATTTTCACTTCAGTATTTAACAAACCATACTAAACTATTCAAGCTGTCTTAAATAGTTGTTGGCTAACGATAACATAACCAGGCTTTTGTAAATGAACGTCTTAAAACGTATGTATAAAAATTGGTGTACAACTTGGAAAGAATTATTAAAACAAGTTCAATGACTTCACAAATATGTCAAAATGGGAAATTAACCCAATTTAAGTTTAAAAAGAGATGGGTTTGAAACATCGCTTTAAAAGATCAAAATGATTTTCGGTGATTTATATCTTTCCCGGATTTGAAAGGGTTCCTAGGTTTTGGCAGCTTAATTTGCATTGATTTGCACACAAAAAAAAAAACGGTCCAAAACCTGTGAATGGCGCAGTTAGTTTTCACGTGGAGTAAACACTACAGCAACAGTGCTACATCCAATTTGTCCTGTTTTACCTTGTACCTTGCACTAACACTCAAACGAGTTCGTTTTTATTTTCTAATGCAACACTGGAAGCCGGCCGACAGTGTGGCTGGCATTCACCTTAAATATATAGGTAAAACTTGATGCGATGCAAAGGGGGAGGGGCAAAATAATTCGAAAATTCAAGCCAACAAGTCAACAATAGAATGATTTTGCGTCATTGGCTTTAACTTTCACTTCGCAGCAAAGTTTCGTTCTCTTTAAAGCTTTGGTCTTAATTAAACCAAACTTGAGAAGTTACCAATCACAGCTGACCAGTTAAGATTATCTAATAAGCTAGCTAAAACAAAAGTTGATAAATGATAAACGAACTTTTACATGTATTGGAGGTGGCTCCCCCCGTTTACAGGGTTATATTCGGTTAAGCCTACAAAATGTTGTTAAACCCCTCACAACGAGAATAATTCACGCAAAACAAGCAGTGATAAGAGTTTAGTGTGGATATCTCCTTGTCGGGGCATTAATACTGCATAGGCATGACAAATTCATACGCTGTCCTCGCTGCCAAAAGGTCAAGGGGAAGAACACGCATTTCGGCGGTGGCGCCCCCTCAGTACTGGGTTTCCAGATTACTGGGCCTACACCAAATGAGACGCATTCGCGACTAGAGAGAGATTCTCGCTATAAAAATACCAGAAAACAACTTAGAAAGGCGTAACAACAGTAAACCCACGTGCGTTGCTAGAATGAAACGCCATCGGATCCAGAATTGTGGATGTAGGTCCTTCTACTCGATCAATATATAAAAGGGGGCGGGGGAGGACTCGGAACGTGCACGGTGAGGGGAGGGGAGTGTAACGGGCTAGCCGCGCATACATTAACCCTTAATGGTGCACCAATATATGGATCTATTCAGTCTGTTCCGAGGGAAAATATATAAATGAAATCCCAGCTGTAGTAGGTGTTCAAAATACGTAAAGGTTAGAGCTTACAAAACAGCTCACCTGAGGTCGTAGCTGTGGGCGGCCAGTGTCTACGGTTTTAGGTGGCTACTCTATGACGTTTGGTGGACCTTTAACGTTTTCTTCTTGTTAGCCCAACGTCGACCAAAAACGTCGATATGATCCATGTCCTCAGCTGAGTGTAGCGTACAGCGTCGGATATCTTTCCCGCGGCTGCCTCCATCAGCCATTCCTGCTCGTGCTGATCCCACGTGATCGACGTTTGTGACGTCACGGGACGTCGTGTGGGGCTTGTGACGTCACCGTTGCGCAGCCCTGACGTCACGACACGTTTATCGATAATCCTAACCTCTCGTTAGGGTGAAGGATGGCGTGGGTTGGGAGGAAGGGGGGGGGGGAGGATGAGGTTTCGGAATGCGTAGCCTACATTTGATAACTGAGATCGTGTTTTTATCGTTTGGTTCCTGATAACGTCTTGTTTAAGCTTCATACACTTTACGAACGATATTATTATCACAATTAGAATTGCCCTCTGGAAATATTCAGATGCCAGCACGTTACGTTTCCATGGCATAAGTTATCATTTTACTCCATATAACAAGCCGCAACTAATCTAAACTGCATGGCACACCGAAATAGCACGAATTAGAAAACAAAAACGAAATCGTTTGATACTTAAGGTAATGGAAATAATCCCCCCAAACCCCCCCCCCCAAAAAAAAAGAGACTGCAAACCAAAGCTATACCCATAACGAAAACAACAACTGTTTAGACGAGATAAGGTACTTACTAATAATAAATACAAATCACATGAAAAAAGGTGACTGTCCTCAAAATGGAATGAAAGAAAAAATATGTACCAGAAAACTAGATTTGCGCTTCCATCTCACAATTTCTAAGAAAAAAATGGATTCATCAATGTCTTTTTGGGTCCAAAAATATGTGATATCGCCCCCAAAACAAAACTTGAAAGGATTCCCGCCAAGCTTTTCAGCCGTGTGAAGTCGTGCTATCAAATGCGAAGCTCATCCGCCAAGTTAAACCCAGTGACTAAGACTTCAAACGTTAAATGAAATAATTGAAAATTGCGCAGTAAGCAATTTTCATACATTTCATTTAACCTTCGAACTATTACTCGGTGGGATTAGCTTGCCGATAGAGCTTGGCGTTTGATATCACGACTTCACACGGCTGAAAATCTTGGCGGGAATCCTTAACAAGTTTTTTTAGGGGGTAGATATCATTTTACTCCATATAACAAGCCACGATGGAGATCACTGGCTGAGCGAGCGAAGCGAGGGTGGTCAAATACTCGACGGAATTGGGTTTTGTGTGTTTGTTTGTATGTGTTTGTATGTTTGGCAAACGATAACGTTCGCACTTTGGCCGTAATGGGGTTGAAATTTCACGCCAAAGGACTTTTGGTCCATGACATCATGAGATTCCTACCTCAATGTTTCGAACTGGGCATAGACAATACAGCAGGCTTCAAATTTGTTGCTTGCCGAACCTAGGCCGTGAAATCGAGCATGTGGTAATAGCATGAGCGTCACAAAGGAGAAATCGTCGGTCTGGACGGAGTATCCGTGATAATATTAATGCATGCTCCGTCTCAGGTTCTGTAAAATGCTGAATAGGTTTTAACCCAGCAGATAGGTGTGAATAAATACTATTCGTGCTACGATTAGTCCACGCATGCGTTAGCTCCGCGTTCAACGAATGTGAAGTGGTGAAGCAGATGGCGTCTTCAAGGCCGCCAAGGCCGTTTGGGGTAGAAACCATGTTTCGCCTCCTGACGCAATGTGTGTTTTGGAAAGTTGAAGCCTTTAGCATTGCTTTAACCAATTTAGATTGTGACGATGTTGAATCAACTGGCCTGGATCCGAGAAATGAAACTTACAGCTTCTCTTCCAGACGACCTTGTGACACGGGATGGAATACGAAGCTGTAGTTCTAATGTGGACAATCTGACGACGTCATTTCTTTCTTAGCTGTGTCTCATGCCATTCTGGGGATACATGGATGATCTTGAGCCCTACTTCCAAGGCCAGTTGAGTTATTTTCATTGGCTTCGTCGTAGTTGACGTCATTAAAAACACCTCATCGAAATTGAGGAAAACTACATCTGACATCATTTACGTGAGGCCGATGTTTACGCTACTATGAACATTTACCATCGCTGCGTTTGTGTGGAAGATATTATCAACTTTTGGTTACGATTTATCACTTTTATAGCTGGAATTATAGGTGATTAAACAGTACCACTTGTTTCTGTCCGGGGGGGGGGGGGGGCCACTGAAATCCTAATTCGTACGAAACTCCGTCTTCCAACTATTATCTTCGACGATGATTACTCACGCAGAAAACACCATGAATAGGCGGTTTTTTCCGACTACTCCGGTTTCCCATTTTCTTCTACGAGATGCACACTCAAAAAAATGTTTCGCCCAGTTAAAAACAAAATGAAAGTGGCTCAATCCAAGCAACTAGACTTGAACAATTTGTACAATTTCCACTTCTATATCTTGTCGTATTTTAGACTTTTAATGCAAAAGGAATACTCTGTTACGTATACGTGATTTTCAGTAAGTTCAACACTTTTTTCAATTTCATTATATATTTCTGTGAAGAGGTGACGTTGAATCGCCTGTCGTTTTACTAGTTTCCATGGCAATCAACCAATTAGTTCAGTACGTACGTAATACCACTCGTGTTTCTATGAAATCGATAATTTGTGTGTTAGCACGAAATTCTTTCCAGATTGAATTTCTCGACACCGAAATTCGAGGGAAACATTTGTAGGAAAGGAGTTGAGTGCTAAAATGTACGAATTATTCATTTCATAGAAGCACGAGTGGCATTCAGTTTGAGAATTTTTGTTTTCTTTCCACTAAACGATTCTCCGAAGTAATTTCGTTATACGGTTTCGATTTACGATTTCGATTTTCGATTTATGAAGTAATATAGATTAACGATGTTTATTTATTTACGATGTTTACGATGTCGCGATGAGTTGGAACTAATCTTGACAATGTTTACCTCTATTTGGCGTAGCTATACTAGCACCTTCACATTTCGTTTGCCAACCTCTCATTTCGTTTGCTTCAGCATAGGCGTTTCGTATTAGGCCTAAACGACATTTTAATGACGCTATGCAGCTTATGTCATACCGCTGTACGTCCTATATAATTTACTAACTCAATGTGTACACCACGTTAACCTAACCTTGACCGAAAAGCATCTTCGTGTTTTCGTAAAAATCCGACCATTCACGAAAGTGCCTTCATTGCCATAATACGGGCATAACAACTACGAATGCTGACGACAAGCAGCTTCGTGCTTCCGTAAAAGTCCGATGATTACCGAAGGGGTGACGTCATTTCCTTAATATGGACTATGAAAGCGAAATCGTGTCCTCTAAGTGAGATATACGGTATATATCTGTGGTTTGTTTGTCGGCGACCATTCAGAAAAGAGTAAAGCTTCGAGCTGTATAATTACTGAAGCAGAACGCTCTGGTGTGGTCTTTTCACCGTGGTCTCTTCAGTCTAAATCGACATGGTTCTCGTTTTGAAGAGCATAAACGTTTGCCATCGCAACGGAAAAAAATAAAAGTCCAAAGGTGAAATCGTGATTAGAGGGAGAGATGTAGAACGGAGATATAGAACTGCCGCCTATTGGCAAAAAATTCGAACAAAATGTTAAAAATAATGTGAAAAACTCATTTAAATTTTCTAACGAAGCGAGACTTTCATACTCGACTGAATTTGAATTGTGTGTGTGTTTTTGGGACACAATGTTCGCTATTCCCATTTTGTTGTGATTCCTGTCAATAACTGACGAAGGAGAGTCTTGGTGCTTGAAAGACACCAGTTCAAAGATGAAATTCCTACCCTTAGATATTTTAGGGGGGGGGGGCGTACAGAAATTCGACGTAGAGCACTGGGAAGAAATCATATAGGTAGAAATTCTGTTCTGTGAATATAGCAAATGAAGCAATGTATTATGCCTGCTCTCGCTCGGCCGAGTAAGTGTAATCTTAGGAGCTCTATTAGTACAGTGTATGATACGGATTGTTGATATTTTTAAGAGAAAATGGGGCTTTCGAAGAGAATTCCCATGATAAAGGAAAAAAGTATATGAAGAGAACGGCACGTCAATGCATTGGTTATTTGAGCCCAGACGATGAGAGTTAAAGGTATGTCGGATAAAATCTCCATGTACGTAAATTGTAGCACTTGATACTCAATTACTATTGCAAAATACCACAATTTATGTTTTTAGGTTGTCTTGATGTAAAACAAAAAGAAGTTTTAGCAATTACGACACTTTCAAATTTAATGTAGCCAAGCGCTTCTGCCTGATAAGGCATCATCAGGGATAAAAAGGAAAAACAAAACCAAATAAACATTTTTCCAAAGCATTAAAACACAGTGCGTTTATATTTTAATGTTTCAGAAAAAAATGTTTATTTGGTTTTGTTTTCGTTTTTGGCCCTGGTGATGCCTTATTAGGCGAAAGCGATTGGCTATATTAAATTTGAAGGTGTCTTAATGGCTAAAATTTCTCTTTTAAATACCTCAATTATTACAATTTTTGGATAATATCAAAAATCCGGCTCTGTATTTTCTTAGTCCTGCAATGAATGAATTAAATAAATGCAGATGCAAACCTATTTATGTTGCCTTTTGGACTTATAAGTTTGCATCTCGTTGAGCGTTTAGTTTTCCGTCTTTAGGGCACGTTTATGCAACGTTTCGCCTCTGCGTTCTCGCAGCTACAATTTAATCGCGGTTGCAATATGTCGTTTCCATGGCAAGAACGCTACCTGGATTAGCTAAATCCGACATCGTTTGAGTGAGTTCTTGCAATCGGATAGTCCGTTACAATAAGATAAAGAATTCTCCTGACGAAACAATTTTCCAGTCGCTTCTGAAATCAAGTATTGGACTGTTTTTGTTGCGAGCCGGCAGAGCTAAAGCCGCGACCATCTTGGAAATTCCGATGATTTCTAGCTTCTAGCTGCTAGAGTGCAAATGCGTTTCGCTGCATAACTGCACTGAAAGACGCGTATTTTCAATGTAACTAATATTGCAAGGACGGATTCGGGTGTAAAGGGGAGGGGGGGGGGGGGATTCTTCCTCCCCAAGCGAACAAACAGTAAAAAAAAATTTCGCAAAAAAGTTTCGTTGTAACGTCTCTTCCTCGACAGTGGTGATAGTGTGCGTTATGAATTCACTAAAAGAACTAGACAAAACGCATCGAAAAGTACTGCATTTAGTAGTTTGCTGTTGAATGAGCCGTGTGATAATGTCGGTGCGTCGGACGAACGTCTAACTGGAAAATCGTCTAATTGGATAATTGTCTAATATCTGCATAAATAAAAAATCTGGAAAATCGTCTAAACGGAATATCGTATAACGGAAAATCATCTAAACGGAATATCGTATAATGGATAATCGTATAATGGATAATCGTATAATGGATAAACGTCTAACTGCGTTTTCTGATGTTATATGTATAGCCGCAGCGAGCGCGGCAGGGACACTAGACGATTTTCCGTTATATGCATTTCCTGTTAGACGATTTTTCATTATACGATTTTCCAGTTAGACGATTTTCTATTATACGAATTTCATGTTAGACGACTTTCCCTTTTATTGTTACACTGTATACATTCTTCCAATTCTGTGATTTTCCAGTTAGACGATTATCCCTCGCCCATCATGTCTTGCCTGTTATTCCGCATTTTGTTTGTGTCTTTTAAAGTGCTGAAGTCGGAGTAAGTAGGTTAGCGCAAATATGCTCCATGAGGCTGTAATTGTTTTAAAGTAAACAATGATTTTCTTGCGAGAATGTAGTTTTATTCACCGTTACACTGTAGGAGTTGTGTGGTACCCTCCCCCCAACCAACGTTCTTTATCCGCCATTGGAGTATTGCCTATTGTTCAATTAAGGTTTCAAAATCAAATATCACTATCTAGTAAACAAGATAACATCTATTGACTGGCGTCGAGTATTTGGCCCCTCTCGTTTCGCTCGGCTGTAAAATCCAAGTCCGATTCTTGGACATTCAAGCAATCAGAAATGGTTCGTAGGCGTGGGTTTGTGGCACCAGTTATCAACGCGTCCGCAGGACTGGTTGTCATGACAACACGAATTCCGAGACCCTCTTCCGTTTGGCGGGAAAGGTCACGGGGGCCAATTACTAAGAAGAAAAAAAAATGGGGACAGAATTATTGAAGACAAGGTGATGGACGGAAGAAAACCGATAGTCACGCAAAAATGGAGGATAAGATTGCAAATTTAACAAATGTGTTTACGAGTGGATTAATAAGATTGAGGATTTTAACAAATTTACACGCTTCAGCAAATTTTAAAGCAGAGTTTGCCAACTACATTACATCCCGGATAGCCAAACGGGCGGGCTTAGTCAGTTAAAACTAACATGGAAGGTTGAAAGGCGTATTGGGTGAACCGTGAAATTATCTGTCAATCATCTTCTACTGAAACACGTCAAATATGGTTTTAAGCTTTGTTTTAAGTATTTTTCCATTTTTATATTTTCTATTCAATTTCCCTGAACATTCTTTGTCCCCAAGAATTGATCCAAATTTGGCATCACAAAACTTGGAATTCCGTAACTTATAAAATGACGAACTAAAATCCGAGCGTAGAATCCATGCGGTAAGTGTAAAATATACCAGGTAATGGCTTTAAAATTATCCTAGTTATTGATAACAGACCCTAGCACACGAGAGGAATTTGTATCAGTCGAAATTACAGTAGCATGATAAGTGATTGGTCTTGGGGCTACGCAGCACCACTCAAGCTGAAACTGTTGGGGGGGGGGGGGACTTTGCTGTCTTAGTCATTGGTTCCTCATGGTCTCAAGAGCGCCGTTGTGGCGTTACGCGAAACGTCAGGGTGGAATCTTTGATTTGAATTATGCTAGCAAAACTTAGAACCACCGCAAGCCAGGAATCTTAGTTTTTTTACTTTTAGATGGCCGAACCCGAATCGGGTTACCTACCAGAGTGTATCCCGCTTGCTATTATGGTGCAAGGTACAGGAGCGGGGTATACTCGACCTACTGTGGTATGATCACCTGATACATGCGAGTCAAAAGCCGTGTAGCGATTAACTAGCTGTTGGCGTCTGTTTTAAGCTTATACATAGCTTGGTAAGTTGTACATGGGCACAACAAAAAGGTACTTGGGTATAATCGGGGTGATTATAATCCGGGTGATTTTTTTTGTTGTGCCCATGTGCAACTTACTGAGCTAAGCTTAAAACAGACGCCAACTGCTAGTTAATCGCTGCGACTTTTGATTCGCATATATACCAGCTAGAAAACTCGACGTATTCATTACGATTTTCGTATTTTAACAACGCACTTTATAATTTTTTAGGCTAGCATATTATAATTTTTCTTCGGCGATCTTCGCCGACGCAACATCGCCTATAACTTCTCTTTGCAGACAAATACTTGTATGAACTGATAAACTGGTAAGCTAATAAAACGTAGCATTACGTTATAAATATTAATAATAACACAAAGAATGTTTAGTCTATTTATTGGGGCGACTCTAGCCTTGGCTTAGGGCCTTAAATGGAATGCCATTAATGTTAGGGTTACATGGGGTGAATCAAAATAATGCCGGATTTTGGGTTATTATTTCGTTGGAAAACTTGATCTTGCTATTTTGGGGTTGCAGTGCAACACTAACAACTGGGTTAGTCTGGGTTGAATTTAAGGTGGGGAATTGGGACAAAATGGGAAATATTTCTAATTAAAATTGCCGAAAAAACCTTTGGATGTGGGCTGTTGGGAGGTTCGTGGCGGCTGAATTCTGGATTACCACCTAATTGTTTGGAGGACCAGGCAGAAGACCAAGCGTACTCGAGCCATTACAACTGATGTCAAACATTAAGTACAGGCAATTCATACGCTATATATTTTTACAATGATTGAACGCATAGCATCATCTCAACCAACAATGAATATTAATTTTGAAGTGACAATGGGGCGTTACAATATGACGTCATGTGGACCTTGGGTTTGGTAGATTTCACAAATGACGTCATCAGAGCAACTTCGCTGGGGTGGTATAGTTTCATAGTTTGAGATCCAGAATTGAGCTCGCAACATCTTTTATCGTAATGGTTCCCCACAGAGGGCATCTCATATCGGTGAGTTGATTTTCGCAAGGAAGCATTTTTGGTGTTGGAGCTGATTTTATATTCATTATCAAAGTATTTTTTTAGAACAATTACAAAAGCTGTCTTATTTGAGGAATTTCTGTTTTCCTAAAACGATTCAAATTTCCGTATTCATTGAACAAAATTGTTATAATTCTATTTTGTAAAATTGTGTAATATGTTTAGGTGGCAGTCAGCAGCAAAGCCATACATTTCAATGCCATATCTAATTTGACTCTTCTCCAAGCACAGACTATTTTTTAAAATTTGTTTTTGCTTAAGAGATACCTTATATGGAAAATACTTGGCATAAGTTTTCTAAGTTTTTTACGAGTTTCTCAATTTTGTATCAAAATTGAGAAAAAGTAGGAGAGCCATGTTTGTTCGTAAACCGTTTGTCGACATAAAATCAGTTCAAGTTATTCATTGTGTTCGTACCAATGGATTGCTAATACTTGCAATTCCTATTAAATAAACATAGATATTCCGACTGTAAACACCACACTTGAGCGCATCCAACACGTCGGCATTTAGTTGACTCGCTGAAAGGGGCGTCTGTCGTGCCAAGGTCATCCGTCCCAGAAAAGAAGCGCATCTCGAGAAGATATCGATCCAAATTGGTTCTATTTTTAACACCACGTGGTTCCGACTTTGCGGTTTCAGGTAAAGATATGCGCTGCGTGACGAGAAGGTATTGAACACCTGCTTGAAGACAGAAGCCAGCATCTGCACTGGATCGGTTTGGACCGAGTTGGGGGGAGGGGGGAAGGGGGTGTTAAGGCCAGGGAGTGTCACACCGCCACGCAGCTCTTGCTTGGTTAGGTGATACGGGTGAACACGACCTGTGCTTCCGTCCCGTGGGATTGTGTGGGTGTAGGCGGGTGTAGGAGAATAGGGCGATCGAGTGACAGCTATTCGCCCGATTGGCGCTCCACAATTGTTGGCCAATGATGGATGTTGGGGTCGCTAGGCAACCGGATTTATCTCTAGCAATTTTCCAACATCCCCCACCCAGCCGCGCCACCCTTCCGTACCATTAATAACTGCGACCGTTATTTGAAGGGAGGGTCAGGAAACATGATCAGAATTAGCGATTAGCATTCAGTTTAAAAACAACACGAGACAATAATACGATATTTTTACCTGTTTGTTTGGAGGCGCAATACATTCCGTTGAGTCGAAATTTCAAATGCAAATTACCATTAGAAATTGTCACGTAGGCTCGGGAGGGAAGTGGGGGGGGGGGGGAGGTACGGGTGCAACTATGCTCCCCAGTTATTGGCGTAAAAAAGGAATCCTATGAACATAAAAGTAGGAATTAATTAAAAAAATTTGTAATCCATTTTTTTAACGGCTTTGTTGGCCCTTTGCTATTTACCTATTTCAAAACAGAATACCTGTTAAATTTTCCCTTGATTTCCACTTAATTCATGACGTTAACAGCACTAAGAAATTGTGATTTAGCGAAAATGTGATTTTAAGTATTATTGTAGTTGATAACTGCAAGAATTTCAGCGTATTTAAAGATTCTTTTTCATGTTACTTGTTAGTTTTTAAAGCTTAATTTGTTGGTAAGATTCGTAATGAACACTGTAGTTTGATCATGAGTTTCAAACATTTGTAGCTCAATAACTATTTCACCAGTTGGGAATGAAGTTTTTGGCAGCGATCTTTTTTTCTACATTAGTCCCTATAGTAACAAAACTATCATTGCGTCCACAGGGGATAAACTAAAAACCGTCTTCAACGTATTGAACTCATGTGTCATTCTGCCGACTTATTGGAATTCCGGACCTTGTTCCACTCAGAGTTAAGGAAGTATGCGGTCACTAGTTCCTAAACTAACTCCATTCTATGGCAGATGATCAGAAATATGGTCAATCTCACGATGCCATGGTGGTGAGGCATTGTTTGATTTGCATTGATGCCTGAGAACAATGTTTAAAACAATGCAAGTTGTCATTTGGAACCCAGGAACTCCGAACTACTCGAGCAATTTTGATCATTGTTAGAAAGGCATACTCTGCACAGCTATACATGTAAAATGGTATCGTACGTCCAGCTTACATACATCGAGTGCATTGTGAGTTGAGCGCATAGGGACAGGCACGAGCACACACCTGCAGTTTGATTTTTTATATTTTCCGGCAGTGAGTTTTCGGCAGTTCTGATTGTGCACTATGCCCGTATTGTGCGCTCTATTGACGGATCATAGTGTGCACTTGATTATGTAGAATTTTGTTGTGCGTTCTTACCACATAACCTATGAAGCGGAATAAAACCAGGTTTACAAAGCCATACAAATAGTTTGTGTAGTATAAGAGGCCAGGAATTTCAACTGGCCTTAGCAAGGTTGCTATCAGTTAATCTCTGTTACCTAGGTGGCTCTGTGTCACTTGTCTTACTAATATTGTAGGAGCACTCATGGTTATAAAGCTATCTACAAAAGTATGTGGCAAGGGTATTTACCTTTTGCCACCAACGTTATCCAACGTTACTCTTGTTAAGACCCATCGAATCCTTAATCAGCATTCACTGCAATTTTGTCTGTAGAGAACATTGTATTTACGACCAACGCCAACTAAAACGCACACTGCCTTCGCGAATCCAGCTCACGTCCAGATTTCCGATCTGATCCAACAGATTTTAATAAACTTCGGTATGCTTGTTTTACCAGATCTACAGGGCAGGAACAATTCAACAAATTTAGTGAAAAATAATGTTAAAATGTAGTGGAGGTATTAAGCGTCAAAATTTGCTCTTTTACTTGTAGAGGAAACTAGTCAAACCTTATCGTTACTGCTGCCTTCATCAACCTTGACTGTCTTGTCTGCTTATTGAGGAGGTCCCTGGTCCTAATTTCTTCATCCGAATCTTTGTTGTTTCTGCCTCTTCAGACCTTCGTAGCTTCCGTCCTTTACATCATCCAACATTGTAACCCTTCTCCTTTTCTTCTTTCCTTCCGCCACGTCTTCCATGATTTCTTTCATCAAACTTGTCCTACCAAATTTCCTTTCCTCCTTTTCACCGTTTTTAACAAACAGTGTAACAAGATAAGAATTTCGGAAATTACTACAGCGGATCCAAAAATGCGTCAAATGACTCCATCAAAATGGGGTTAAAATGAAACAGCAACACTCAAACGCTCCCTGCGCCGGTGCATAAAGCCAGATCAATCGGGCATCGCAGACATGCAACAAACTCAACCACAGCTGTACGTGCGTGTGGTAGAATTACAGGAAAAAATCGCTGATATGCCGCCCCGTACAAAAAAAAAAAAACAAAAAAAAAACGATGTTCCAACTGTAACAAAAATAATGCTTCTCTGTATTGCTACCAGGTTCAAACGTAGACTGTAAGCGCATTTTTTTCTCGTTATGATAAAAAAGAAAAACCAGAAATAGTTTTTCAATAAAAGGATTTGCAAGTTTAATGTATGCAAAAAAAAAAAAAAAATGGATTAGTGAGAGTGGAAGTTGCTACTTTCAACCCCAGTAAAATAATTGGTGAAAGAAATTGAACAATAATGATATGTCCACTTGTATACACGAGACATTTGATAATTTGGATTATCAGCTGCAATTGCCTGCAACTGTTATAAGCATGGAATAAAGTTTTATTAAAATTTATGCGTGCAAATTACGACGTTTTCAAAATATACTACTAAAAATCAGGGCTGGAAAAAGTTCCGTATCCTGGTATCTAGGATACCGGGAAGGTTGAGATGTTAGCGGGAAGCTACGAGTTAACAAAAAAAAAATCATTATAAGAGTAGTTTCAGAAATTTCAAAAGCCACTTACTCATAACAGCAAGTGATTAACTTATATGGTTTGTATTTCGTTTTAAATGCAAAGACGAGTTCCCAACGTTAGTTGTTTTAGTAGCTGCACAGAGCAACGCGTTTTAGGCAAGTTACTTCCCCTCCCTGCTACTTTAGTGGGCATAGTCCACTCTGTCAGGCCAGCAAGAACGACGGGTGTGGTGAAAGGGTTGTGGGTGGGGGATGAGTCTAACTACAACGATTCTCAACGGTGACTAACTTGTGCAAATGTCTTGAAGTGCTGTAGGAATGATAATTTTACTGTCTGAAAAAATTAAACTCTTGGTATGTATTAAATATAATTAAAATAAAATAAAATAAAATACTCCAGCAATGCAACAAGAGCTTTGAAAGGTTCCGTTTGCTGACAACAGTACGAACATTTTTCTTTTAAGTAAACAAAAAAAAATGTTAGTAAAAATGTCGAATCTGCTATACAAAAGTTTCATTTTGCATCGCAGTTTAGCTAATCAACTTTTGTTGGGGGGGGGGGGGAGTCAAGCCCTGCATTTTTATGTGGCAGCAGACACGCTAAAAAAATAGGTCATTAGGTCCACATTATACTGGAGCGGGAAGGCTGACGTGGGATACAGGGAAGTTTGGAACTTTTTCCAGCCCTGCTAAAAATAACCAAATATCACGAAAATACTGCGAAATTACTACACCGTCAGAAATTAATACGAAAGTTACTACACTGTCGTTTTAGGCCCAGAAATTACTGCTGTAGTAACGAAACTGCAACTTCAGGCCATGTCCAACAAACTTCTTTCTTCTCTAATTCTTGTAAGACCCTCTTTATTTTAACTTCGTCTGTCCATTTTGATTTTCCACATTCTCCTCCATAACCATATCTCAACTGCTTCCAATATTTCCTTGTCTCTCTTCACCATCGTCCTTATTCCATTTCCATACAAACCGCACTCCATGTGTAAGTCTTTGCTAATCTTTTCCTAAGTGACAAATACATTTTTCCACGAAACAATGTCCATTTCCTTGTAAAAGCTTCTTTCGCCATCCCAATTCTATCTCCTTTTCACTCCTCCAATCGTCACTCACAAACACTCTTACTCCTTCACTTGAAACTTCACTCCTTCTATTTCCAGAACTTCATCTCCAATTCGTGTTATTTTCGTCTTTACTTCATTTATCTTCGGGCTATGCTCTTCTTCATAGCTTTTCCGATTCTTCAAAATGTTCTTCAGTTCCACCGTCCCATCGGCCCACCATATCATCTACGAATCTTCCCTAGTTTCTAGTAATTAAGCCGGTTCGGCCTTCTACTTCTAATTACCTAAGAAAAAATTTTAGGTTCTCATCTCGTAATTACTAAGAAAAAAAATGTCGACCTTATCAGGAACAAAAACGAGCCGTAAAGCAATTCAAAAAGACACGCGATTAGTGATATCAAAGGACAAGTTTTTTCTCTCTGTTAAAGTCGTGATATCACTCGCCAACTAACGTTAAGCTAATCTCGCTAACCAGGACTTCAAACGTTAAAAAAAAACTCTTGAAAAATGCGCGGTATGCAATATTGACTTTTTAAAATTTTAACCGTCGAACTGTTATTCGATGAGATTAACTTGGCGAAAGAGCTTGGCGTCTGAAATCACGATTTCAAACAGCCGAAGAACTTGCTGGGAATCCTTAACGAATTTTGTTTTGAGCAAATAATATTTATTGTAGGAAATATGCACAAACGCCTCCTGAACGCTCATTACGAAAGCAATGCAACAGTATTGTGCAAAAGCATCTATTGTAACGGCATCAGAAGCGAACCTGGCAGGATTTGAATGGAAGCAGAAAAAAAAAAGAACAGAAATGCGCTCGTGCCCATGTCGAATCGGTCTTGTCTTATCCTAAGAATTCAGTACACAGTTGTATACGCACCATCCCAACCTTATGGTTGAAAATGACAATAAACCTCCTATTACTTTTCATAGAATTGTAGTACGAATTTATAAGTTCAAATAATCGGTGACTGTCGGTATTGCCATCTCCGTGGAAGAAGATTAAATAATCTCTATGTAACTAATCCTTTTATTCATAGGAACTGCTCAGTTCAACCTGACAAATCGTTGGATCTCGTAAACGAGACTAGCAATCAAATTAGACGCATTTGAGTTATTTTACTTGGCCGAGCGAGAGACGTTACAATTCATGTGTCTTCCATGGTGTTGTAAGTTTTAATTCAGTATGTTTATCTTGTTTATTCAGTATTTTCATCTTGTTTATGTTTATCTTGCATATTAATATTTCTAGCTGCTCCACGTAAATGGTTTCTGCCCAGTGCTCTGCGAATAAATCCAACATCGATCGATCTTTACGCTCGCATTTCGATAGCCCTTCCACCACGCGCGGAATTTGTTGTATAAATGGTAAAAGGAGCGACCGCATTGTTTCAAAACGTGTGAAATTGGCAGTGTTGTTCGGGCAGTGCTTGGGGCCACTAAGCCTGGTAGATCGGGTTCCCTTGCCGTGAAACACTTAATTTGTGTGAATTTAGCACGAACAACATTGATTTAAACTGTGGCCCATTTAACATTTATTTTATTTGTGGTCAATGTAGGTTTGGATAAATAAATATCCAAATAAATATTAGGTTCCGTTCCGAGTACATTCGTCTATTAGTGTCAGCAGCTGCTGTCCCAATACTTATAGGTGTCCGCTGCCACCACCAGCCAAAAATCAAACGCCACATGCGTCGTTGCTGGTTAGTTTTTTTTCCCGGCGGGTCGCTACCAGTAATTCTGCCACTGTTTTTAATTACCACTGTTTTAATTGCCATTTAATTCTACCATTGTTTTTGAATTACTCTTCCTCCCGTCACAAAAAAAATCGTACAACCTTAACTTTTTTTTTTTGGGGGGGGGGGGGGGGGCAGTTGTTCCACACCACTGCAGTCCATTGCACAATATAGCCTTTGCCTGCAAATTTTCAACAATTAACACTACATCACATTATACACATATCATACAAAACCAAGCTTCCTAGATCACAGTTTCACAGTTGTGTTTTAGGTCAGTACGGAAAAACAGTTAGCCACTGACACAAATTCCTCTTCAAAAGTGCTTCCATCACCATAAACCTGTAATTTTTCCTTTAATAGAAGTAATCTGTAAGCACGTAATTGACCCTTTAATAAAAAGCTACGCAACGTTTGTCGCCGTAATGTTGTAAATGCGTTAAACGGGTTTATTTGTTTCTCTGACTTTAAGGATTTATTGAAGACAGCCTTACACTCTCCTCTAAACGCTTTAGCATTTGTGCATTAATTTTTTTTATGGCTTTGTCGTGAAACTTAATAAGAAAAATTCGTTGTGTTGGCATCAGGGTATACTGGGAATAATGAGTGATAGGTATTTTAAAAACTTTATTTATTTCGTCCATAAAGCTAATATGTCGCCTGTCGGCTTCTTTTTGTACTGAAAAATCTTCAAAAAGACTTTGCAACTTGCTCTTAATTGGTCCGCTTTAAGGCTTTTCACTTGTTCAGCTTTATTTCGAGGAGGCGTAATAAATCATCATTAGTAGGTCTGTTTTTCCTTTTTTTTTTAAATAAAATTCTTTATATCGTTCGTGTGCGGTGTAATTCTTCAAAGTATGCATCTTTAAAAGTTTTAAAATTTTATTTCTGACTTTCCGTCACAAACGATTTGAAAAAAAAAGATTCTTTGACACGTGAGAATGCCAAATTGGATTTAAGAAAGGGAAGGAAAAAAAACCGTGCAGCACCTTATTAATAATAATAGGCGTTTGGATTGAGCAAGTGTTAGCAAATGTATCGATTCCAGCTTATTATTTATTTATGGAAATCCTCAAACGCAACGACCAACGTTTCAGCAGAATTTTTACTACTTTTCTATGAAGATGACTGGTTTTCATTAAAGGGCCATTACTGGCGGTGATACGGAGCCATCAAATAAATCCTACGACCGCATTCGGGTATACTTAACCCTCCAGTCTCCACAACATCCATGTGACTCGCACTGCATAAGTTACTAGAAGTCCTTGAAATGGCTCGAATTTGTTAAGTAAAAAGGCAAGGGTTGAATTCCATGAAGTTGTTAGCTATACGGCATTGAAAGTCCTTGTATTTAATTTTGTTTGACGCAATTTAAAATAATGCCCTGGCTTTGAACAACAGAAAAGACAAACTTGAAATTTATTTTAAGTATCTTGCGTGTTTATTGTAAAATGTTGATGAGCTTTACAAATTTTGTTGGCCTACGTATTTTATTCAAGCAATTAAATCGAATCGGGTAAAAAAAAAACCGATGGGGTAAAAAGCCAAAGAAAAAAAATGTGTCCGGGTGTAATTCTTCACCCTGCCTGGCGAAATTCGAGCCAAGGCAACTGACTTAACCTAATCTATAAAAAAAACAACAGCACGGTAAAAAAAAACCACCAAACATTTTTTTTTTATCCGGTTTTATTTTCGTAGTTTTTTCCCTTAGATTTTTTCCAGCAGCTTTTTTTCTCGTCATGATTCAAACATGGACAGTTTAGTGTTTGATGAGATGTTGTTAAGTTTGTTGATTAATCAAAATCCTTGAAAGAATGTGTGTTGGTCTTGAAAAGGTCCTTGAAAAATTATATTGGTTTTGAAAATAACCCTTGATACTACCTTAATTTTTTTTAATGTGCTATTTGGGAGGCAGGCAGGGGTTTTTGACAGTCTGTTTGTCCTTACATAAGATGAAAAGAACGCACAACTTGGGGAATATTTGTTGTACAAAAAATATTCATCTTATGAGGAATTATATAGTCTTGACTTAAACGTGATCATAGTTCATTTGTTACTTTTATTTTCCATATACTGTTTACGACGTAAAATATGGAGAGGCTAGGGTTAAACGCAGCTACATTGTTCTTCATGTACTCTTTGTAGAAGTTAAAAGCAATGAGCGAGTATTTCTCTACTCCATCTTTGAGCGTGACTAAAAATAGCCAGGTGAAACCTTTAGTTTTGAGTTTGGTCACCATGAGCATCTTTATCACGTCATAAGAAGGAAAAACAAACGCCATGAGCGCCCGTTGTTTTGTTTAGCGTTATTTTCTTTTGGCACCCGACTTTCACATTTTTATTTCGCTTTCCTCGTCTATTATTAATCGTCCCTGCGTCGCCGGGGGCCAAGGGACCGTTCACAACTGACATCACCATCGAGCCACGTAAAGCTGACATTTGTTGAGAAGGTCCCAACAAACGAGGTTTGTGTCGCATGAATGTGTTGATGTAAAACAGAAATGTGCCGAGATTTTCAGTATAGATTTAAATTAAAATAGCTGATATGAAATAGTAGTAAATGTGAAATAATAACTAGCTGAAGCCAGTGCTACGCACGGGTGGTGTTGAATGCACAGTTTGCAACATGGTTAGCTATGGTAGCTCCTGTCCATGTTCGACCGAATTAAGCTTCTTCAAGTTTTTGCGCTCACTCGCTAATAAACGCTGATTTTCGTTTGCTTCGCTCACTCAATCAGCGCATCCACTGACGCAAATCACCCATTCCATTACTGATATCCCCCCGCCCCCGCCATACTTTTCTAATGGCTCCTTCTATTATATTCTTCCATGTTTATGTTGGCGGAAATAAATGAGGCTCAAGTTGGCCTCTAAGCTTCCCCTTCGAAAAGCGTGCTGTCCTGAAAAGCTTCACCAATGCTTCCCTCGTACAAGACGCTCAGAGCCGTTGGTTCTTAGTTCACTCTTAGAAGTAGTGTTTGAAAGTAGTAGTCTTGATTTATACGATCTTATTATGTAGAATAAATAGTAACGCTTTTGGCTGAGTTTTTTTTTCTTTTGTGTCAAACTTATTTATTTGATGGTAGGTAGGCCTATTGTTTTTCTCTATGCGGCTTGTGAATTCGAGCATGGATGGAGCCACGTATTTTTGGACCGCTTCGTAAAATATTTCCCATTAACAATGAAATCGTTTAATGTATTACATAAGGACTATACTTTGATCACTTTAAAGGCGGACTGACTGCCCCCCCCACCTCCATTCCCCCCCCCCCTTCCCGATAGTTAAGGGACCAATGGCCAACGTGCTTGAGGGACATAGTTATTTCACTTTATCGCGCCAAGTAGGCTAATGATTCTGTAAAGGATAATACTCGCAAATTGGGAGGCATTCCTGAACAATAAACAAGAGCACTCATCGGCCGCGAGACAATTTCTAGGAATGGCTAAGGTTGAGGGCATTGTCCGGTTGAATATCCCGCTCGCAGTAACAATTGAACAGCGATTTCCTCGGCAATGTGATTGCCTGCGCAACAATTGTTACGAATACTAAAATATTTATTGTTGTTGGGTGAGTTACGTTAAGTTTCGTCGTTATGCGCACACCCTGGCGGTAGAATGGAATAAAATAGAATGGAATAGAATAGACGTAATCGGCCAATGAGCTAAAAGCTTTTTGAAGGCCCAATCGGCAGATGTTAAGTGGAAGGAACCACCATCGTGTCACTTGTTTTTTGCCGCATGAGGAGGAAACGGGAATACCCTGAGGAAACCCTCGTACAACGGGCGGGAAACAACCGGAGAAAAACCCGTACATATGCACTTCCCTTCTCCAGGATCGAACCCGAGTCTGTAAAAACCAGAGATGCACAACTGGGACCAAGACGCCTATCGAATCTGACGCCCCAGTGCTGGCAGCTACCCGTGCACCCGAATAGCAGGCTAATAGTAGAAATATTCGAAATTCACTGTCAAATGGAAGAGCAGCACTACCGACACAACGGTATGTGCAGAACCAATAATATTTCTCAATGTTTCGTTGATATTCAATGGTTTGAAAAGTGTGGGTCATTCTTCTGAAAACGACCCACATTTTGCTGCAACAATGCAAAAAGTATTCCGAGACTATTGTTTCCTATACAATAGTCTAATTCAAATTGCATTTGTTTTTGTAATATAAAAATAGCTGAAGTGGTGGTGTTTGATGCAACGTTTGCAACAGTGGGACGGTTTGATCTCTCATGGCAAAAGGCGTGTAGCCCGTCTATGTATATTTTCCCACACTGGCTGACAAACGCTGATTTTCGTTCGTTTCGCTCATTCAATCAGCGCATACCCTGACACGAACTCCATGCACGTACATATGAATATTTGTACAACAACCTTTTATTTAGCCCACCGGCTTTGTCATTTTTTTCTGGGAGAGTCAGAATGTAAATAGCGTTTTAAATATTTCACCGAGTTTCGCTAATCCTCAAATTTTAATCATCCACAACGATTAAAACCTTTAGCCAGCGCTTGAGGCCTCATTCTGCGTGATCTGGCTGGATCCGGCGTCACCCAGTATGACCCTAACCCGTCCCCACACTCCATTGGATCGTATATAATATTATTATTTTTTTTTTAATGGATTCCGGGTAGAACATGAGTTAAATACTTTTTCGTGGAAGAGGAATGGTTGTAGATTTGACATTTGTTGCTGGATAGATGAATTGTGGTCGTTTGAATTATGTTCGTTTTCTTTTTATATGATAGCGTGCGTTTTCAGTTTATTGGCAACAAACATTCTATTTACAATCGTTCAATCGCCTCGTTATAGATGAGATTGTTGGACGACTTTTGTGAGGTCACGACATCTATTAGCAACTAGTATTTTTACAGCTTTAAAACCAATTTTAAAGGGATATACCTCCCAGCGCCATTTTTCTCGATCCTCCACGTCAAGTACGGCCCCAAAGGTCTATTTCCTTACCGTTAGTCAATCCCTTGGTAATAATCCGTTTTAAAATGTGGCGTCTAGGAGATTTTCTGTTGAATATTGGAGAGTTTTATTTACTGTATCCTACACGTATATGATGCTTTGCGTGTGTCCAATGACCTTGAATCTTTATCTGTGTGTGCGCGTACTAATTTCAATCGTTTGCTAGTAATTATAATGAGATCAAAAATCTAAAAGACTAATGCAGTAAAAATTAAAATTAATTATTCCAATAGATCGCCGAAGCAAAATTACAAGACACTATTCTAGAAAATTATAAATTGTGATTTTAAAATACAAGAATCATTCCGGCTTTTGACGACACAATCAGTGCATTCACGCTGACTTGTCTGTATGGCGCAATGCCAACTGAGACAGTAGCTGCGTCAGTAGCATGACCTCAGTTGACCTTCGCTATGGTAAAATGCGTGGATGCAATCGGCGCGTAGCTGTTATAAGGCAGGCGGAAGGTTATAAGGCAGGCCGGGTGTACCTTTAAGTAAACTTTTTAAAGTTATCACTCAACCATAGTTAGATTGTTTCTTTGAGCTTGGCGTAAACAGAGACACGTTCGTGTATACAGAAAGTATTTCAAGGAAAAGAACGGCACCATCTCAATTTGCGTTCTTTGGGACGTCAAACTAACGCCATCTACTGACAGACAGTGGCGGCAGGACAAATCATCGATTGTACAAGCTAATCATGTATGCTTTTTCACCCATAAGGTCCGACCTACCGTGTGTACAACCCCATGTGCTGACCCTCATCATGACAGCATCGCTTAAACCCGGCTAGATAGACGCCATACACTCTCCCCCACACACATTTCCGTAGAGGGTAAAACATTTACCGCCACCGGAACCAAGAATTGCCAGTCCGTCACCTGATTACTTACACAATGTCTTTTTGTATTGGTTTTCAGTAAAGAAAAGAAAAAGGAAATAGTCGACTAAATGTCCTTTTCTACTGCTAAGGTTATCTCGGGAAGGAGGGGGACAATTTTGCTAGGAAATACCTAGAATATTTTACATGTCACAATCGATATGAGCATTCCTAGAGGGGCAGTATCGTGGGCAGAGCGGAAACATTCCCCCGCGTAACAAAAGTGTGACAGTAGTAAAGGCATCGAGTGCATCGTGAATTGAGTTTTACTACACCCGTAGTTTCATTTTTCGTATAGTCCGCAGTGAGTTTCCGGCAGTCCTGATTTGGAAGGCTATAGGGTGTTTACTGCTCCAGTGCAAAGTGGGCCCATCCACAGTTCTGATTGCGCTCACCCGGACTTTCATTCTTCGTATATTCTGGCATTGAGATTCCGGCAGCTCTGACTGGGGAGCTTTAGGATGTTTATCATTTCTGCCCGAAACGTACGGCTCTCCACAGTTTTTATTGCGCACTCCCAGAGGTGGGACTTGGATAAGGCGAACTCATTTATCAGAATGCTACGCAATCATGAATCAATTATTGAATCATGTAAACGCGTAGGAGACAAAAAAATGACCTCAAGTGAGACAAATCCATCGAGACAACTCTTTCATGACGTCATTGTTACGTAATGTCGTTAAAAAAATATGACGCGTATTTTACAACGAAGCTGGTTCAACGGACGAGTTTGAAAAACAGGTTTGGGTGAAACGGTAGCTTATAGGAATGGCTGGTGAATTTGTTTTCATACATAAAACATAAACAAACCAAATCCGCCTTTCCTGTTTTGTTAGCTCTATTTCTTTTGGCTTTGGAGGCGATACATTCCACGTTCTTTTTTTATTTCCGTTTCTTCTTATCTATTATTAATAGCGTCGTTGTCGCGTCTGAGGAGGGGGCCGTTCGTAAATGACGTCACGAAAAATGATAAAACTGACTGCGACCATTATAAGGGACGGGCCAGTATTAATGTGTGGGGGAAAGTCGGATGAATTGAGAATGTGATCACCAAATGCTATGATAACCCACCCCTCCCAAAACTTCGGAAAAAAACAATTCCCCCAGGGCACAAAGCATTCTGACCTTGAACTCCCCCCCCCCCACCGCAAAAAGTAAAGCTTTTCTAGTGCCTTTCGGTTTAAGTGTAGATGATTGCCTCTGGACTAATTGCCTCTGGTATATTCGCCCATTGAAAGATTGTCATATGCCAAAAATAGAATGATAACTGTACTTTAAAACTGCTTGTTTTCAAATTGCTACTTTAAAAGGACTGCTCGTTGAAGATTTGTTAGTTTGCTTAATAATTTATTTTTAACGATGTATCTGGGACTATCTGTTCGTGGAGTGGTTTAACCAGAGACAACAGTTATCTAATGTCTGACATATGTCAAATTAAAAGGACAACAATTAATTAAGAAAGTAATTAAATCTTCATGCAGCCATCGTTACAAAGCAGCAATTTGAGAATAAGCTATGTTAAAGTGCATCCAACCATTGTACGGAAACCAAATGACCAAAAGAAATCATCTGGGATTCTAATTGGAAATAATCAAAAAGTAATACGGACGCAGTACCCACAAAAAAATGTCTTTTTCAGAGAAATAGTTACAAGCTAAAATATCGATTGAACAATTTCTGTCAGGCTAATAAAGGGGATGTTGTGGGATTGTAGGCGTGGAGGGGAAGACCCCTCCTCCTTGTCGAATAACCACGGCCCTTCCTCAAGAAGAACGACGGACAGTTCAACTCGATCTTTACCTTCCAAGAATCAAGTGAAGATTACTGGCATCAAGATTACCAGCTGTTGGCATCAACTGCACAAATGCAGTCAAAACGAGTTCGCAAAAGGTGCTTGAAGTCCTTGAAGTTGTTAAGGTGCTTGAAATCCCTCAATTTAATATTTTTATTCTGAATTAAAAATAATGCTTTAGCTTTGAGCAAGAGAAAGACAAACTTGCGATCTGTTTTAAACAACTTGCATGTTTGTCGTAATGTTGTTAGGCGTATCTTTTAATTTTGTTGCTTCATTAGTTTTCATCAGTTGTTTGTTGGTAGGCTATTAAAACGGATATAGGAAAAAGAAAGCTACGGTAAAGAAAAGCCAACGGGAATAAAAGCTGCGAGGGGGGGGGGGGGCCGGGGACAACCCATGAAGCTCATGCCTGTTGGAATTTGAGCCAATGGAACTAACCTTATCTAATCTTTAACAACGACAACACCATAAAAGTAAAAATAAACAAAGTTTACGGGCTTTTTTCACTGCATAATGGACGAATATTTTGGTCAGAAGTGTTGTTTTACCTTGGAATGTACGACGTTTTTTAAAGACATTCAGTTTTGAAGATTGTTTGTAGCCGGTTTCTTTTCAATCTGAGGAACAGTTTGGAATTCCTAAACCGTTTGTTAGCAAGAAACTAGCATGACAGTAATACCATTCTAGCTAAATATTAGTAAGAAACTATTAGCATGAAACTAGCAAGAAACTAACACGAAACTAGCAAAAAGTTAAAATAAAACGAAAATTGCAAGTAAGTAACACGAAACTAGCAAAATATTGACACAAAACTAGCAAGAATAACGAAACTAACACAATATTAGCATGAAACAAACAAGAAACTAACAAGAAACTACCAAAATATTATCACGAAACTAGCAAGAAACTGACACGAAACTAGCAAATTAGTAAAACAAACTACTTCTTTTCCCCCAAAAGGAGCAGTTTTCGGGCTTTTTCCATTACATAATGGACGAATATTTTGGCCAGGACTGTTGACTTCACTTTTGAATGTACGACATTTTTTTTAAAGACATTTAGTTTTGAAGATTGTTTGTGTCCGGTTTCTTTTCAATCTGATGAACGGTTTGGAAACTAACACGAAACTAGCCAACATTTAACACAAAAACTAGCAAGAAACTAACACGAAACTAGCAAACCATTAACACAAAACTAGCAAGGAACTAACATGAAACTGGCAAGAAACTTAACACAAAACTAGCAAAATATTAATACAAAACTAGCAAGAAACTAACAGAAACTTAGCAAAATATTAGCATGAAACAGCAAAATAATTAGCACGAAACAAGCAAGAAACTAAAATGAAACTTGCAAAAAGTTAACACGAAACTTGCAAGAAACTAACACTGAACTAGCAAAATATTAGCATGTAACTAGCAAGAAACTAGCAAATTAGTAAAGCAAACTACTTCTTTCCCCCGAGTTTCGGGCATTTTCAATTACATAATGGACGAATATTTTGGTCAGAAGAAGAACCTAGCAAGAACCTAGCACGAAACTACACGAAACTAGCAAACCTTTAACACAAAACTAGCAAGAAACTAACA